>JAQFZX010003811.1:0-10361 GCA_034682405.1 Hydroisotoma schaefferi | reverse complement strand
AATAGGGCTCTTCCTTTTACCCTAACAAATGCACATACAAAATTTGGAGGACCTAGCATAACGCATACTTGAGTTATTGTGCTGACAGACGGACAGACGGACACCCGGCCTCCGTGGTTACATAAGCCTTAGACAGGCTAAAAAGTAGGCAGGCTCTCTCTCCTTGCTTATTCCCTTGTTTTGCAAAGAGAATGGCTACAAAGTCAGTTTTTTTTCGGATTTAGTTGATTTTGCACATCTATTTCCCACCTACTCGCTGGAAAGAACCTAGGCTTTCTTCTTCTTATTTATAAAAAGGAAGAAATGAGCTTTTCCGACCGAAAAGGCATAATGATAAGCTGAGGCAAGGGCTAACCTTGTATCGCTTCGCTTAGCAAAATGAAATGTAGGTCAGGAGTTTTATAGTTCTAAAGTTAAAACATAAAATACCAAGCGTCTTGTTGATAGTTGATGATATAGATTTATTTATGACGTTAGATGAAAGGCAAACCATTCCCAAAAAATGGATACTTAATCTCTATCTATGACGTCGAGTAGTACAGCCACAGCATTGACCGATAAGATGAGTTAAAAAAAAGTGGTTGAGCCGGTGTCTTGTTTAGATTGGTAGTTCTGGTTGTATGATTTATATTATATGTTGGTGTTGGTATCTCATTACACAACAAGGCTAGATTGGATGATGACATGGTTATGATGATGATTATCATTATAATTATAATTATGAGAGTAGAAAAAAGTGATTGAGAAGTAGGAGGATTCCGCATAGAAGACCGTGAGAACTTCAGGAGTAAAAAGGGAACAAGCAAGTGGTTGTAATTGAGTAACTTAGTTAACTGATATAAATGACAAGGTCACTTATTCATTCCTCTCTCTCCGTATCCAATAGTTCTCAATTAACATGCATTTTCATTATTATTATTATTATTCTATGGTCAAGTCAATGGTCCGTCCCAGTAATAGCAATGATTCTAGCCTCAGTTTCATTACTAGAAAGAACTAATTGGAAAAAGGAGGTTTAGATTGTGCGGAATGAGGAGTATTGTGCTTTAAAACAATTGGATTGGATGTGTTCACAAGTGGGAAGTATCAAGTATCGAGTTTCCAGATTAGATCATGCAGAATATAATGTTTGATTTGACGATTTAATTTTGTATGCCTCGTGTTATCATCATGGGATTCTGCGGAACTCTCGTCTGCATAGGATGTGTGTTTAGTAGTTTTTAATACCTTTTTTCATTTAACTAACTGTGTAATCTGTAGTAGTAATGGTTTTGCATATTGTAGAATCTAGAATGGATTATTTATAGCCGGGACTCAGGATTAGTTTAGTAGTAGTAGTAGTAGTAGTAGTAAGAAAATAGTCGTAAAAATAGTTGAGAGGAGGTAACCTTCGGCCAGGAATTAAAGCCGGAAAAAGTGGTAAAAGAGGAGGATATGTTTTATTGGATAGTTAAACTGATGTGTTGTTAACGGTAGTAAAAAGTAACATTATATGCACGGCAGTAGCTTTTTGATGGGTTAAAGAATAATTATTCCTGGGCAAAATAAATGATGAATGGAAGTACGAAATGGAAACGGTCGTTTCTCCCTACACTTTGACCGGGTTAAAGTTAAAACCGACCAGCACACGGCAGATGTTGTACGTAAAACGTTAAGAAAGGAAATAAAACAAAAGGATGTTGTTCTAATGCTGGATTTATTATATCAGGAAATGACATCATCATCCAAAAGGTCTTCCAGTTTAACTGCTGTTGGATTTATATATTATTTATTCCCAACCGATGAACGGAATGCCCGGCTACTTGTTCATCTTATCTACTTTCGTCATATATAATATGAAGGATAAGATAATAAAGATTGGGATGGGATGGGTATTCCACTTGTAATAATAATATGAGCTCATCCTCATCATCACCATTAAGACTAAATGGAATTAGAGAAGGTGTTGGATTACTATTGAAATAAAATGATGATGATAGCATAAATGACGACATCCTCGTCGTTGATTCGTCTCTCTTCAAGAAGGTTATAGGTTGGCAATACCAATACTTAAAGTGGAATAAACAATAATGTAAACAGAGAGAGAGAAAGAGAGAGAGTCATCATCAGTAATAAATATTATGGAGGATGGAGGATGGATTTTATTATTTTGTAATTGACATCATCATCCTTCAAATGAATCCATGATCAATGCATTTTTATCAAATGTCATTGGATGAGGTGGGTGTGGTAAAAAAGGCATGAGTTTCACGGGATCAGCATCAGCGATGCCAATGAAATACTAAATGAAAAATGAAGGAAACGTGGAGTTTAATAAAACTTGGGTCAGGATGATGTTAAAAGGGTTGAATTTATTGGATAATCCCTACTTTAATGACGTCTAAATAAAATAATGGATAGAAGGACAAGAATATTGATGATATTTAGCTTAAATTATGACAGATTAATGGAATATTGGTTGATTTATTGTTTAGGTGAATGTGCGGGTGACGACGATGGACGCAGAGCTGGAGTTTGCCATCCAGCCGTCCACAACAGGGAAGCAGTTGTTTGACCAAGTGGTCAAGACGATCGGATTGAGGGAAATCTGGTTCTTTGGTCTTCAATATGTCGACTCCAAGGGCTACACTACATGGCTCAAACTTAACAAAAAGGTTCGTATCTTTCTCTTATAATTCCCAATATAAAAATGCGTACGTAATAATTAATATTTAACTTCATCTCTCTACCTTTCTCTCTTCTTGTTTCTAATGCTTGCTTTCCTGTTGGGTGGGTGGGTGTGGTGCTGGAATCAATTATATGTGCTAAAAAAACCACTTCTAAAACGACTGACTATAAATAATACCATTTTTACCATGAAGGACGAGGTGGAGAACTTTACCGAAAAGTGCATTAGAGTGGTGAAGCGTCTGGAAACGGAACTGGTATTCTTTCTTCTATACAAAATCACCTAGTTTTTTTTACTGTTTTTTACTCTCCTTTTTTTTGAAGAATAGTTTAGTTTTAGAGTATAAAAATTGTGTTTTTTCAATCGTTGGTTCTTCTAGTAATTGTGTTGTGATTCTATCTAGGACGGCTCTTCTTTAGCCATTTATACCCCTTTTCCCCTCACAACGACTGCTTCTTACATTTACTCACTTAAACTTGAAGGTATTATGACGAGTATCCTTCCGTGCCTTTCTTCGCTCGCTCTTTGTAGTTATTTTTAATGTTTTTTTTAAAAAATAACTCCTAATAAAAACTGCACTTGTTTGCTTATCATAGAAGTAATGCAAGAGGTAGAGCGCTTTTGTGTGGTTGACGTTGACCTTCTGTATCAAAATAAGACGGCTGGATTGCTTTATCTTGGGTGAAGTTGTTCTAATGGAATGGGTGATTTAAAGTTTGTGTTTATTTGTAGGTATTAAGTCAAGATATCAAGAAGGAGTCTCCCTTACAATTCCGTTTCCGAGCCAAGTTCTACCCTGAAGACGTTGCTGAAGAACTGATTCAGGATATTACAACGGTGAGAAGACGCACACTTAAAAATAGTAAATTGGATAGTAATTAATGATAATAATGTTGTATCTTTCCAGAGGCTGTTCTATTTACAAGTGAAGAATGCAATTTTATCAGACGAAATCTACTGCCCTCCAGAAACTTCGGTTTTGCTAGCATCCTACGCTGTCCAAGCCAAGTATGGCGACTACAATAAAGAGGAACACGCCAGTTTAGCCAATGATAGAATACTTCCTCAAAGGTTGGGACCTAAAAGTTGTATTTAATTTAGTCAATTGTAAAAAGGGGTTGGAGAGGTTTTGACCGTGTTGGTTGTGGTTTAACAGAGTAATGGACCAACATAACATGTCTCGTGAGGAATGGGAAGAAAGGATCCTAGCGTGGTGGAAGGAGCACAAAGGGATGATGCGAGAGGATGCCATGATGGAATATTTAAAAATTGCTCAAGATCTGGAAATGTACGGTGTAAATTATTTTGAAATAAAAAACAAGAAAGGGACGGACCTCTTTCTGGGCGTGGATGCTCTTGGACTTAATATTTATGAAAAAGAGGACAAACTAACTCCTAAAATCGGGTTCCCCTGGTCGGAGATTCGAAATATTTCCTTCAACGACCGCAAGTTTGTCATAAAGCCGATAGATAAGAAGGCACCCGACTTTGTATTCTTTGCGCCCAGACTTAGGATCAACAAGCGGATTTTGGCCCTTTGCATGGGCAACCATGAACTCTACATGCGGCGTAGGAAACCCGATACCATCGAAGTTCAACAGATGAAAGCACAAGCTCGTGAGGAAAAACTGGCTAAGCAGCAAGAAAGGTTGGATTTCCTACCGACAAAATCACTTTAAAAAAAATGTATTCGCACTGGTTGTTGTCGGATTGGAATAACTAAATAAAATCTTGTTTTTTAGGGAGAAGTTGCAAAAAGAGATAGCTGCTAGGGAGCAGGCGGAAAGAAAACAACAAGAATATGAAGAGCGATTGAAAAACATGCAAGAAGAGATGGAACGACGCCAAAAGGAGCTACAAGAGGCTCAAGAGACAATCCGACGACTTGAAGAACAACTCCGGGCTCTTCAAGAAGCCAAGGAACATCTCGAACAAAGACAAAACGAGCTTCAGGAGATGATGGAACGACTTGAAGCCTCCAAAGAAATGGAAGCCGCTGAGAAGCAAAAGTTGGAAGATGAAATCAGGTGAGATATGCTATGTGTCTTCAAATCCAACAAGCTTCTTTATAGTCATTTATTTTATTTTATCAAATAATACTAGAAAGTATGTTAATAATGTTGTATTTGGACAGGTTAAAACAAGAGGAAGTGATGCGAATCCAAGAAGAGGTTCAAGCCAAGGATGATGAAACTCGTCGGCTGCAAGAAGAGGTTGAAGCGGCCCGGAAGCGTCAAGAGGAAGTAGCCACTGCCCTCATAAACGCTACGACAACACCAGCCCATCACCATCTAACCGATCACGACGACGATGACGAGTTAGTGCCAAACGGACATTCACACGAGTTGGACTCTGGCGACACCGAATACCCTGATCCTGTAGATGGAATGAAAACACATGCGGAAAAGAATGAGCGACTCCAGGCCCAACTTAAGGTAAGACAAAACCTCCTTCCCTCCTTCTTCATCTCAGGATTTCTAGGAAGATATTACTAAGAAATATTCTTGTTGCCCTTTTTCAGATGTTGAAACATGACTTGGCAGAATCCCGAGACGATAATAAAGAGACAACTTTGGATAAAATTCATAAAGAGAATGTCCGGCAAGGACGAGACAAGTACAAGACATTAAGAGAAATCCGAAAGGGTAACACTAAACGAAGAGTAGATCAATTCGAAAACATGTAATCCACCTCCACCCTCATCATCTGTATAAAGTATCAACCCGACGTGTATTCTATACGAATCCCTTTGAAATATTTAAACTTTAATTTTTATGCCTTGAAAACTACCGGAAGGAGCGATTAGTCTTTACTTCACCCTGTGTAAAACTTGTACACAAACTGTAGATTAAGATTAGACGTATTTGCTTACTGTTGTTATACTAATAATCAATCCACTATGCTTTATTAGAAAGAAACCCCCCTTTATTTGTAGTTTGCGTCTTGACAGATAAAACCTCACGTCTATAATCCCTCTTCCCCCTTAATTTTTGAAGAGGTAGTCGTCATATCCTTCGTTAACTCCAGAACTAAAGTAAGTAAGGGACGTATCCTACTCCGACCTAAGAGATTAAGAAAGAAAATGAGTATTAAATGGAGCCGTTTTAAATGACAGGCAATTGGACAATTCTTAGCAGTACTTACCAACCACTAGTTTACTCTAATATTTTGCTAATTTGATATAAAAGCTAAAGAGTTGGATTCCTATTAGACAATATGCAACAAAAGTCATGAAAATACCCTTTCCTTATAATTTATCTCCACTCGACTCGTGTTAATTTTAGTGGCTATATGTTCTTTACAAAGCATAAAAAGCACATGGGATTTTAACCCCTTTCAACTTTAAAATGAAGATACGAGTTTAAATTCCCATGATGCAATGCTCTACTAATAATCTCCGCGGATAGTAAATCCCCTTTTCCAAAAGAGTAGAATAGTTGAGAGAGTTTCAAAATTGAACAAAGTAGTCTTCCTTTTACAAGAGACTTAAAAACTATTCCGTATGACTGACGAAAATGTTCCGTCTTGATGTAGTATTTATGTAATTAAAGATAAATTAAATTACGATCAACCAGCCACCCATGGCCGGTTTAATTTTCTAAAGTTTACTTTTAAAGTAGTAAGATTTATGTATAGGTTTGTACGGAAAGTGAGCTAGACTAGACAGACGTATAATATAACCTAATGTTATAGCGGTGCGGTGCCTATCTTTATCTTTTTGTGACTATTAATTTTTTTGCCCTAGTATACTACTTACTAGTTGAAGTGCTTAACTGTATTTTTTTGAAAGAAAATAATTCCAAAAAGTGTAGATAAGAAAGCCTTGTAGTCTAAGGTAGTTGACGCTTCCAAGAAACGAAACATAAACATTCAATCTTGTACCTTTTTCACAATCACTTATAAAAATCGGTCTGGTTACTGTTGCCAATAATAATATTTGCATTGAAATAATCTGGCTAAAACAAGTCCACAATTGTTGGACAAAAATATGAGAGTGTAGCTATGAATAATTGTTAAATTACGTATTTCTTTAATTGTGTGATTGATTTGATGTCTATCTTCTGTAAAATTTCCAATATGTACTTGTAGAAACATGCATTCCAAATAAATTGCATTACGATTGTACATTTTGACTGTCCTCTTGATTCACACGGTTATGATTATGAAAAATAAGTGGAGGAAAACGGATTGAAAACTTTGGGAAAATTAATTTTAATCGTATCGTATTTAATAGTATGAATTTTAATTATATTTTTTAACGCAAAAGGTATGATATTGTGAAGAAGCCAACATTATAACACCTTGAATCCCCACCGATTTGCTTACACTCGAGTAATAATATATGACAAATGGGGGACCGCAAGGGTTGTTTCCAAGAAAGGGATGTTTAATATCGGGTGCCGTATGAGTATCGGGACGCGCTGGTGGCCCGTGCTTGGCTAGATGACCTTTGGACCTCTACTTCATCATAGTCCCGTTCCTCCGACACTCTTTTGATGATTCGTCTACTATTGTTGAACACAGTTGGGTCGTAGAGGACGTCAAAACCTCCAAGTGCAGCCGCATCCAGAAATCTGTTCCCAATCACAAAACGTCGATGGTGTACAGGGTCTGTGAAGAAGGGACAACGCTCCGTGCAGACCAGATGCTGCTTTGGGTACTCGTAGTTGTACGACTCGTCAAGTGTCGTCCCCTGTACCCATAAGTTCAACATTTAATACCTTATCAATGTCTCAGTATGTCATCTAGTTTACCAACTGGTTAAATACCGTATTTCTGAGGTTAATTTCTCAGGGGAATTACTGTTTATACGAATGTTTAACTCGCCGAGGGGAATTATTTGTAGGGTGCATTAAAACCGGAAATACGGTACGCCTTTAAAAGTAGCTGGGTCAAAACCCATGAACCTTTGTCTTCCGTTCGCATAATAATATTATTAAAGCCTTTATTTGTGATCGTCACCTTAATAAGATTGTCAGAGTTGGCATGAAGGGTGTTCCGGGTAAGGGATCCTTCTCGGTCGTAGCGTCCCTCCCGATTGTAAAGTGTCTTGGACTTAAGGTCCATTTCTGACGAGTAGCTTGACTCCCGTTGGAAATTCTGTTGTCTGGCAAGCGAACTAGCCCTTACGGACCTCTCAGAAGCGTATTCTTCCTGGTTACTTGACCTTACGGCCTCCACTGACCTCGCGCGGCTCGATCTCAAGCGATTCTCAACGCGACTGGCATAAGACAACTCCTGGAATCATTACCGTAAAAAAGCGCAATCAAAAAGACGCTTCCAGCGTACATATGAGTTCAGAGAATTCCCCGTGCATAAGCCTCGGCTTGTATGATGATTTACTTTAAAGCAGTTTGACATGGGAGATACACCTGAGCATACATAACGCGGGCGGCCTATGCACAAGAAATAACTGCATTCATACGGGGGGTTATCTATCTACCCTACCTCCGACTCCTGATTGCTAGAGGTCCTTGCAGCAGAGTAGTTCGCTGCCGTCCTGACCTCTGACCTTGACCTGGATGCAAACCCCCGGCCATAGAAAGGATCCTCTGACCACCGTTCAATGAAACTAGCAGCCCTTGGAGGAGGATTTGCAGATCTCCTTGCCAAATACGCTCTCCGAGTGTCCGTCACAGATGATGACGATGAGGATGAATACTCAGAGCTGACCTTTGACGTCGAGTTCATGTATCTGACCTGAGGTCGATAGTAGGACTCTCCCAACTCGTAATTGTACTCGTACATCCTTATCCATTTCGGTCTCGCCCAATGCGTAAACTGACCTGCCGCTTTCTTCTTCTTGCTGATCGAGTCATCTCCCATTTTGCCTATCCAAAGTCCCTCAAAGTTAGCTTCGCGTATGCATTTGTTTGTACCATACGCGCAACCACGACGGGGTACAAATAGCATTAAAGGATAAGAAGGGGTGTGGCTTAGCGGGGTATACTTAACATGTAAAGGATAGGACCTATCGGGAATTCCAGGGGTACATCGTAAAGCTATAGGGGGCACAAATGTACCCTCGTACCCCCAGTGGTTGCGCCAATGATTTTTACTAACGCCAGTAATATGTATGAAAGTCGGACCTTATCTGGGCTTATCTTACCTGCTTATCTCACTTTGGAAGATTGATAAAGTGGCTGAAGAATGGGATAGAAGAGTAGTGGATGAAGAGAGTTGAAAGAGATAAGAAAGAGAAAGAGTAGGAGGTGTGAAGAAGAGGCTCATTTTGGCTCAAGAGTGAAAAATAGATATTGGGATTCGGAGCATATCTATAACTCTTCCGAACACAAAACCCTCCAACCTTCAGCCTGTTGTTAGAGCACCTAAATAAAGCCCCATTTCATGTCTATTTCATGGGGATTAAGACAGTTAAATGAGTCAACTCTCACTGAGAGTGTGTATCCAATCGGTGGCCAAATCTAGAAGATTATCCAACCAACAAAACCTCTTAACCTTGTCATACTTTCTCGAGTCATTTGTTGGCAAACAACACTTTTATACCACCGTTGCATGGCATAAAAGTACCCTAAATCCTCACCCACATGCCGCGGCTTATGCATACATATATGCATAAAGAATTTTGACGCATGATACGATAACGATACTCTTATTAACATGTAAGGATAGGCGTGCGGTGTAATTAACGAGGGCGGCATGGCATATACATAATACATGGGCGAGGATTGAGTGTATCTAAAACACGCTTTTCTCGAGTCTGGGCGACACAACGTTAAAGGATAGGAAGGGGTGTGGCTGGCGGATCATTCTAAGTAGATACATTGAAGAACCCCTGATTGACCTTCGTATGACCTTAATGGAAGGAGGGGGATGCCCTTGACACTTATCATAATAAAACTAGCTTTGAATCCGTCCGATAAGCACCTTATCAATCCAAAAATCCAATCCAAATCATCATGAATCTTTCCCAAGAAAGCCTGTTTTTCTACAAACTTTTCCCATGCATTTCGTTGGTGTTTGTAAAGAAGATAATCTCCTCAGACTCAGTTTGTAGAAAAGTAGCTTTTCTAGAAAGGGATTCCTGACCGGAGATTGAACTTGGACAAAAGCTTCCACTCTATCCAGATTTTTGGCTCTTTTTAAGGAACGTTCATATATTACGTAACCATAAATTACAATGGGTGGGATACGGCCCTTATCTCTCCCATGTTAAAGTTCGTGATAAGACGAACGTTAAAAAATAATTATGAGGGGGTTTCATGCTCCTGGGTCCTACAAATTCAGGATTTATAATGACCGCATTGTCTCGATAGTGACATGGCCCCCTTAATTAATATTGTCCTAAAACCGCTGCTAAATACCACCCTCATTAATTTAAGCCGCCTGCCACCCTTTAAATGTTTAAAGAAGTATCTCTCCCATAATAAATACGTTACAAAATTTATTTTTTTAAATATACAAGCCGCAGCATATGGCAGGGGTTTTTAGGATAATTATCCCATAGACCCATTGAATTTAATCACCAAAAAAGTAAAAAATTAATTTACCATATTTCACGTTTTAATTCCTCTCGCGGAATAAATATGTCCCCTCCGGTTTAATTCCCCTACCTTTCCATGTTGGACATGCTATCTTGTCCATATTAAATTAATAGAATTTATCATTTCCCCTTGGAATTAATAAAGACCCAGGGTAATTAAAACGGGAAATACGGTAGTTACTATTCCAG
>JAQFZX010003810.1:0-10381 GCA_034682405.1 Hydroisotoma schaefferi | reverse complement strand
ATTATTCCGTATTTAAATGGAATTGAGGTGGATTTATAAACCTTGCATAAAATCCTATTTATTTCTATCTCTCTATATAGACTCAATATTCCCTTCTTATATAATAAAGGATTCAGAAATATCCCTCTATTTTTCCCCTTTTACAATAAGTATTTAAAGGATTAGAGTCTTATTACGTAAACGAGACAATTAGAGAATGAGAACTCCCTCAGGTTCCTCTAATCCTTAATAGATATAACTCTAGGAATTGGCAGAACAGCCCATGTTAAGAGAGCAAACTGGTTGTAAAAGTGTTGTGTTAGCCAATTATGCAGTTTAAGGATATCCTCCGTTGCAATGCGCGGGTTGTGAGGAAGGTTCATTTAATTTCTACGGCTTGTATATGGATCTGTGGACGAGGACATAAGGGCATAAACCACTTACTTTATCTACTGTATGTAGTTCTGAGTTTTATTCCCCGGGGGAGGGACGGGGGATTCTGGTTCAGACTTCACAGGGGAAAGTATCGTTTAGGGGAAATTAAAACAGGCAACCAGGAGTGGAAGAATCCAGTACAACAAATGCGTAAAAATGATGTGCTAGAGAATCTCAAAATAGATTAAAAATGGGGAAAATAAGTTGTGAAGGTATTGCGGGTTGGAGGATTTGGGTCCAAAGGGGGACTAGTCCCCCTCCGTCTCTTTCTTCCACCTTCATCCCATAAAAAAAATAACTATTTGATTGAGCAAAACGTAGTCGGATTTATCTCTGGAGTATCTTTACTTTTATTTGGGTAGAATAAAGAGTGAGATTATTATTGGAGATGAAATAAATGGAGAAAGGTGAGAGGTGATAAATATTTCATCCATCTCCCACTATTCCCATACATACATACACGTATACTCAGAATTATCATTCCTCTCTGGGGAACTTTATCACTATTCGGTTCGGAATTATGAGGGGAAAAAGTGATCCTACAGGTAGGGAATTTTATTTGTTTAGAACTAAACCCAAAAGTGAGTTTTCCATTGACAAGCTGTAGAACAAAGGTATATAATCCCCTATATATTTTTAACAAGATGGGGGAATGGAGGTGGAAGTATTATAATAAATAACTCAATAAATGTACATATATTTCCACCATGTCCATGTACTTTCTTTCTGGGTAGTAAGAATTGCAAGTTAATTATGCATATATTCCACAACATACTCTCTTTTTGAAACTCGGGTTTAGTCTTGCGAAGAGAAATGATTTCATGCTTCAAATATTCATACAAAAAAAAGGGCTAAAGAGGGAAGAGTTGAGAGAAAAAGAGAAAGAAAGAAAGAGAGTATTTAGTCAACTTCCTCTACGGATTCTATAATGGTTTTAAACAGAACTAGAGTCACTCTTTTTTCATCCCAATAAAATAAAATATAAAAACTGGATGATATGAAGGAAGAGCAGAGATGGGAGATGCAGACAAAGACGGGCTAAGGTAAAAATATAATTCAGGGGACCAAAACCCAACATAACAAAATTATCCATAGGGAAAATCGCGTAGGTGAGTTGGCTTTAAAAGGTAAAAAATAAGGGTCAATTGCGTGAATAAATTCATGACCTTGCTGACCTATTTTATGGATTGGGTTCTGGCTAGTTTTTTTGTTTCGATATTTTATTTTGAACTCTCAGAAAAATAAATTGGGACGGTCTGGTTCTGTCCTTCTGCCTTACAATAACTCTTTCTTTCTCTCTCAAAACATTTTGTAGGTGATCGGGATCAATTTTCAAAATAATGGAGGTTGGAGGTTATGCTCCCACCAGGTCAGGTTCTGGCTATCCCAAATTGAAAAATGTATGGAATAAAGAATACAAATTCAACACAGACATTTCTGAATGGATTGGAGGAAAAGTGAGGCATAAGGCAGCCTAACTATTTTGGGATAATGTAGTTGATCCTCCATTATCGGCAGTATCCTCTACATTTTTGGACTTGTTCGGAATAGAAATAAAATAAGGGAGACAATTAATTTTTACTCAAGGTGCACATCAGGGCCAATTACTTTTTATACCAACTAATTACTTTAGCAAATCACCCAAACATTTGTGTAGGAAATCAGAAGGATGTAAATAGTAAATATAAATGTCCTATGAAACCTTGTTACTTTTTTATATATAAAAAAGAGTGGTGTGTGTGTTTATTGGAAGTAGCCCAATTGTCCCTGAAGAAAGTGAATTGGATATTCCTCCCAAGTTCCTTGTTCATGGAGACTTATATGACATTTATTTATTACTTTATACTATTATTATTATTATCCAGAGACTCGTTCACTCCACTTACCAATATTTTATAAACTATTCCCTACCTACTTTTTATGAGTGGAAATAAAAAGTGTTGTAGGACGGTTGAGTAATAATTAGGTAAACTTTTGGTCCGACGTCAAACAAAATATCCCCTTGAGGCCTACTAACATTTTATTTAATGAACACAACATGAAGAAATACTTTGGAAAGTCCAATATTTTATAATTATGTGCATAAAAACCCTTATATAGAGTTTAATATCCCAAGGAATATATCCAATTCATAAATAATAAAGTATTAAATGGGATAAAAGGAATGGTAATTAAAGATCTAAAAACCCCCACCACATACTTTCTTTACTTTTCTTTAGATTCCTCCAGAATTAATTATATTTTAGCTTAAGAAGTTTTCGGAATGGGCTAATTAGTCCAGAGTTTACATAATTAACCACAAACAAATATTTCCTCTCTTTCCTTTAAACAAATATAGCATGCATGGTTTCTATACCGTTTAGAGTTTGACTCTCATAAAACCCTTAGCACCATATTCCTCCTCCTTTACAACAATCTTTAAAGTATTCTCTCTACATTTTTTGGCATACTTTATGTTTTTAAGGGAAATGTTAACTGGATTGTGCAGAATATTAAAAACTTGGAATCAGACTCTATTTAAAATAACTTAGAACGGGTTTTTTGTATAGCCTAAATAACTGTTCAGTTCTCATTTATTTCTTCTCCAACTTTTAAAAAGTGTTTTTAAAGGATCTCTCTAGATCTTTGGAAAAGTTTGGAATGTTTAAAACAGGAATCCAATACTAAAACAACCGTTCTAACCTTAATAGTTTTAGTTTTATAACATATCCCTCTCCGTTTAGAAAGTTCCTTTTGGTTCCTATATAGCTAATTAAATTATATTCTAGGATTTCTCAGAAATATTGGATAGGAGTAACCAACTATGCTAATTATTATTTAAACTCCTATTTCATTTATGGTACAACCAAGGTTGGGTTTATACCACCCTAGTAAGTAATTATCTCACCATAAGCTGCGGGATATGCAGGACGAATGATGTTTTGAAGCATATTTAACATGAGACGTTAACAGGTAGATGATAGGATAGGGCTTAATTAACGAGGGCGGTTTATGGTGAGGGAGTTACGGTAGTTTAATTAACTCCACCTGACATCCCGACGGAAGTGTAGACATTTTAATGTTCCATCTACTTTTAAACGCTCTCCTGAAGCGTTAAAATACCCTATTCCTCTTCTCTTTGAAAAATAGTGGTTGTTTGGGAAGAAAGTTTTTCCAGAGTATTAAGAATAATGAGGCTGGTTAAGTGGTTATCTTCCTGATAAAGTATATAGATAAGTATAGTGTATATATAGTACCAGTTGGTTATAGGTTTTATATATAAGGCTATCTTTCCCTACTTCACTTTCACCATTCACCAGAAAAAAAAGAGGTTAGTCATTTTTGGTGGAAATGCTTAAGGATGGACGAGATAATTTGTATGATTTATCATGCACAATATATGTTCTCACTTCCTCTATGTATCAATCTCCACAAAAGAGATGGGTACTTGAGGTTATTTAGGACGAAACGTGCCTTTTTCCCATCCCCCATTTCTTTCTTTCTCAACCATTAATTCCCATTTCTTGTCTAACTACCAAAAAATGTGGTTAAGGATTCGACACAGAATGGAACACAGTTTTTGAGGAGGTAGGTAGGACAATTTTAAACTTTTCCGAATAACGTTAACTTTCTTGTTTTAGTTTAGTACACTCCGGAGTTCAGGTTTTAGAGAGTTTTACTAAAAAGTAGAAAGTTACGTAGTTATGATATTTAAATATACGGCCTTTCCAAACCATTTAAAAAAGAGAATCAACCAAGATGGAGGGACGTAATAAAAGGGTTAAAAATCCTTCATGTATCATTTCCAATATTTTGTCTCAACTGGAAATAAAAGTTTGAGGAAAGAGAGTCAAGAATATTAAACCTCACTTTAGCCTTCCATTTTATAAGTAAAAAAGTATTAAAGGATGGGAAGATATTGAAATGACGTTTTTAAATTGGATACTTTGTTGAAGGAAAGTCATGGAATAATGGTAAGAAGAAGGGAAATGAAGTATTATTGGCTGGATAGGCCCAGATTATGTAATACGGGATTATTTAATACACCCAAACATTAGGTGGCAGACTTCTGTGAAAAACATGGGATTATAAAGGTCTTTGTCTAATAACGTGAAGTATCCTCCATGCATGTATCCATCCATCCTGTGCTAATTGTTTGCAGGTCACATAGATAGCCACTATCAGCCTACCCTGATAAGGGGTACGTATTTTAATGTTAGTCTACTATGCAGGGACGTTATATTTGCCAAGAGTAAAGCATGACTGTGCCCCCTTTCTATCTATAAATCCCCCTTCAAGTGCTTATGCAACGGACCCTGGTCCTTGCTTCCATTCACTTTTCTACGACCCATTCCACGTGGTATCATGTATATCATTGCGTTTCGGGGGCCCTTTGACCCATTCTAGGGGCTCTTGCATTACTCCTGGCTTTACTACTTGTTTCCATTCACTTCTACGCCCAGTTTCCTTGTGATTGGATGCATGATATGCCCCAACACGATTAAGGACGTAATAGGTCCCCTTTGACCCCAACCCCACGAATGGTACATGTCACTTATAGTTTATCAACTAATAGCTGTTACTTGACATTCCCTTTAAAACGACGTATTAGACGTAGGAATAGTCCAACCTGTTTGGCAAAGCATGGCAGTCATATACAGATATCTCTGAACAGACAGACATACACATCCCTAAACAAAATCCACCTTGTTTTTATTATTATGGATGATAAAAAGGGAATTGGAGATTAGTTTGAGTCTACTGAATGGTCCCTTAATAGTAATATGACAAGGATAATGATGATGTTGAACATTTAATGGGATCTCTTTCATACGGCGGGGGACGACCATTATTCATCCTCCATAATAACGTGTGTGGTATAGGGAGGGATACACATGGAGTGGGTGTGGCTCCAGAAACTATGAAACTCCAAATAAAACGTATCTAGTAATAGTCTAGTCTACTGTATACTCATATATAGTAAGGATCCACTACAACTATTTGTCCTATTATCTCTACAAGATAGACTGTCATCCGAGAAGCATCTCCGCCAGAATGTCAACCAAATCCATGCTCAACCCCTTTCCTCATTACAAAAAATATTAGTGAAGGCTAAGGGGGGTTTCCAAACGACCCCTTCCCCAATATCTCTATTTTAGAGTTTATAAAAAACAAATTATATCTCCTTCCTTGATACAAATTCCCAACCTTTGAAACCTATTATACTGTTTCTAACATGAAGGAAAGATAGAGATTAATGAAAAGGTTGGAGTAGAGAGAGAGTGGAGGATTTTGGTCCAGTTTTATGCTTCTTCTTTCTCAGAAAGATATGTAACGTAATCCACAAGAGTCAGTGGGTGTGGTCGGCCCAAGAGTCAGGGGGAGGACCCTCGGGTTTATTGCAAGGGAGGAGGATTAGAAGCAGCAGAGTTTTTCCCAGATTTCGACCACTTAACTTGCCCACTTATTTCCATTCAACCAACAAACATCTCATCCATTTTGTTAAAAATTATATGGAAAACTAAACCCTTTGAAAGGTTTTACAAGTTTTGGGAAAAAAACCGATGACTTTACTTTGATATAAATCAATGGATTAGCATAGAGATAGAGAGAGAAATATAAAGTTAATGGGAATTAAGTATCTGAATTTACCCGTTTACATCAGACAGAACTATGTCAAAACTTGAAAATAAATGTGAGTGAAGACAATAAATCCATCTCAAATTCCAGTCTTTTTGATGTTAAATGGGGTGGAAAAGGTGAAGTAATCCCCCCCCCCCCATTATACTTTACAATTACGTCAAAACGGTTTTTTTTTCGAAACTTTAGAACGTGAAACGCCAGAGTTGTGATTTAATTTATTTCCAAATCCTCTCGTCCAACTATTTGTAAACTTTTTTAAATGGGGTAGGGTAGGGTGGGCTTGTTGAAGAAAATTATACTTTTTCCAACAAAAGGTTGGAAGAAAGTTGTTAGAAAATGTGAGCGTGTTAAGGATCGTTTTATCGTTTGGAGTTCCGGATAGCTGAACTTGACCAATTGTACGACAACTACTTAGTGTAAGTGTATGGGGAGGGGGTTAAGGAGTGGGGGCAGTTCTGTTGTTTCTCTATAAATGACCTCCATTTACCTCTATGCTACACCAACCAACCAACGTTACACTCACACTTAAATCAATAAAATACTAAAGAATAATCCAAACACACAGAACCTTCTTTTTTTTTACAGAAAACGGCACGCTAACTTTTATAAAAATCCGACAACTTACCGAGTAGTAGTAGTAGCAGTAGTAGATTTAGTAGTAGTAGGAATAGTAGTAGTAGTAATAGTAGTAGTAGTAGGAATAGTAGTAGTAGTAGTAGGAATAGTAGTAGTAGTAGTAGTAGTAGTAAATGGTAGAGAAACAAGGGGAATTATAGTTGACGTTTAGATTAAAAAAAGTAGATGTGGGAAGAAATAAATAGGATTTGTGATCTTGAAATATTTGGACAAATCCAAAATTGATTGAATAATTGTGATGATTTTGAGGACATCTGAGTCTAAAAAATGTGGGTTGTTTCTGTTTCCCTTTGTTCCATTTTACAAGTTGAGAAGGGCAAAAGCTGAAAATAAATCTAGTGTTGTTCAGAGTTAGACTCA
Organism: Hydroisotoma schaefferi; assembly: GCA_034682405.1. Taxonomy (NCBI): domain Eukaryota; kingdom Metazoa; phylum Arthropoda; class Collembola; order Entomobryomorpha; family Isotomidae; genus Hydroisotoma; species Hydroisotoma schaefferi. The sequence continues at coordinate 3,349 of JAQFZX010003810.1, read as the reverse complement.
AGTCTCTTCAAAAATATTTCCTACCGTATTTCCACGTTGCGAAGGGAAAGTTTTGTAAAAAGAAGAATATATCTAAAGTTGGCTTCTGAGTTGGATTATGATTTGATATTATAATAATTTAGATAGAAATGGTTATTCTGGATAGAGGAAACTAGACAGCCCGTCCAGTTTTTATAGTTGCAACAAGTTGACAGATTCTTCCCCAACTCCTACATCTCTCTCTCTCTCTCTCTCTCTCTCATTTTAGACCAAGTTTTGGATCTAAATGGATGAAAAGTTGGGAGAACAATAAGAGCCAACCTCTTTTGTGTAGACAAAGGGGAATCTCCTTGTTAGATCTCTTGTGTAAGGAAATACTTAATAAGACGATCTTCTTAAGAGAAAGAGTCAACTCGGCTCCAGCTCAACATTCCTCCTTCCCCAAACCTCTCTTTTTCTCCAATATTATTAATCCTTTTGGGATGTTCAACAAGATATATATAAAATACAGACTGGACGTTCCCATTCCCTACTAATCCCTCTCTTTTCCTACACCCTCTTATAATAATCCTAACTTTTAAAACTTATTAACTATCAAAATATAAATATATTAATTAATAAATGGAGATGTTATGGTGAATGGTGGATTGAGAAAGCACAATCCATTCAAATTCCAACAACTGAGGAGTAGAAGTAACTTAATAAAGGGATATGTAAATGGATGATTATATTAATATTAATAATGGGTGAGGTAGTGTTGGCCAAGTCCGTATCCTTTTTGCTTTATCTTTAGGAGGCCTTTCTTCCCTCAATTAATGTGGGATTAAGGAGAGAGTATGGGGGAGTTAATGGAGGGAAAGGGATAATAATTCCAACCTAATATTTATTATCCCTTCTCCACAAATCTAGCCAGACTCTTTAATAATAATACCCATCAGTTTATAGGGAAATTACTTTAGTTTCCCCTTATTCCTTCTCTTTATATCTATATTTGAGCTTATGTACTATGGAATACACCACCTACCTTCACACTCGATCGAATATTTAGTTCTGGACAGACCGCGGGGTATGGACAGGGATATGTAGTCTACTAAAAGGAGATGGATTTATGTATAAATCCCACTGGCTCAACCCTGTCAATTCTCATTCCAAGTTAATGTCTGTAGGAAAGTATTAAATAAAAGTGAAAGGTTTGAAGTGAAAGACTATACACTTTGACTACAACTCCAACAGAGAATAAAATTGAAACAAATGAGGAGGATTTGTATACTATTTCCATATAGAACAAAAGTATAATTTCCCTTCACTCTCTCCAACACACTTCATGACAAACAACATTACAAAAAACGGTAAATACAGGAGATAGAATGGGAAGTTTTAAAATGGTTGGATAGTTCCAGAATAGAATATAAGAACATAGAGGTTTACTAACCGGACTAATCATCCTGTTTTTTAAGTGCTAAGCAAAACTATGGAAGTGTATTTATTATCTGGAATTATCCCTTAAGTCTTCTGCTCCAATGACCAGATTGAACTAAGTGGGAAATTAGTACAAAAACCTATTCTAGAGAATACTAGTTCAGTCTTTTAGAAAGTGGGATGGGTAGTGAGTGGGAGCCCTTTAGTCAGAACTCCATTCATCCAGAAAAACATATTTTACGAACCTTTCCACTTCAACCGTCTTTATTTCCCCATTTCTAATTACAGGGGTGCCCAAAATTCTTCGGAAAAGGGAAATAAAATTCTTCCCAAAAAGTTCCTAAGTTACTAGGTGATAAATTTGTATAGCTTTTTTTACTAATAGAAATAAATTGCTTGAGCTTTAATTTGTTTGGGATTATCATGCGAACATTTCTCTTCTCATTTCCTGTTCTAAAATGCCGTATCGACATTTCACTAAGGATGAAAAAGTTTGGATTGTTAAAGAGATGGCTAGACAGAACAGCATAACGGGAATTGTGAAACTTGCTTGGCCTTTTTTAACCAACTGCCCCAAAGATGAAACGCTTATCAACATCTGCCACAGATTCGACGTTTCTGGAGAACTGAAAGGAAAAACGGGTGAGAGAGGAAGGCCCCGAACAGCCAGGACTGTTGAGAAACGCCAAGCTGTAGCTCAACTGTACGATGAAACACCTCAACTGTCCACTAAGAAGGCAGCACTGCAAGTTGGTACTTCAAGATCGACTTGCCAAAGAATCATGAAAGAAATCGGATTAAAACCCTACCTGCCCGAGTATGTTCAAGGGTTAAACGATAATGACTATAACTTAAGGTGCATACAAATTCCAAAGAACAAGATACTCATTTACCCTTTCTCTTGGCCCTTATTTAAATTAACTATCATCATCGCTAGGATCCAGTTTGGTCACCTAATGCTGATGAAGCATGTTCGAGACGTCCATTTCTTCAAGAAAATTGTCTGGTCAGATGAAGCGAGTTTTAAATTGAACGGATCAGTAAACAGACACAATTCTGTGTACTACGCTAGGCAAAATCCTCATGCTACAATACCACAGCATATGCTCCATACTGGCTTGACTGTCTGGGCAGGTATAAGCTCCCGAGGGATTCTTGGCCCAGTTTTCTTTCATCTTAATCAAGACCGTACTCAAACAAGACCCCTTTATGGACCGTTCTTTGCCCCCTGCACCGTTACAGGACTCAATTACCTTCACATCCTCCAAACCGTTGTGTATCCTTACATGCAAACGTTAGGGGATGAATTCATCTATCAACAGGATGGAGCTCCACCCCATTTCGCCAATATTGTTAAAGAATCGTTGAACCTGAATTTACCAGGAAGGTGGACTGGTCGCGGGGTACTACTTGGGGATAATTCCATAGCTTGGCCACCACGAAGTCCAGACTTGACGCCCATGGACTTCTCAGTTTGGAGCATTGTCAAGGACAAAGTGTGTGCTAGAAACCCACAGAATCTGTATCAATTGCAGCAGTTTATTTTAGATGCATTTGCTGAGATATCCCCCGAACTTTGTGAGCGAATTTGTGATTCTACTGAGAAACGCCTACGTACGTGCTGTGCGGTGGAAGGAAAGCAAGTCCCGAAGTCATTGGTTGCTGTTCACGGAAGATTCGACCCGTTTGGTCAAGTGAATGAAGCCTAAGAATCTATTTTAGTGGTTTTGCATGTTAAATAGTGTTCAATTTTTCCCCAGCAGTTTAAAAATAAAAGAATTTTCAAAATCAATGCATTTATCACTTAGTAACTAGGTAATTTGTAGAAAACTATTTTTTCCCTTTTCCGAAGAATTTTGGGCACCCCTGTATATTGAGGGTATTCACGATAACTTCGTAACCGTCGTAACCTTCGCTTCGTAAAATAGCTTACGACGTTTACGAGAAAGTT
>JAQFZX010003809.1:0-10385 GCA_034682405.1 Hydroisotoma schaefferi | reverse complement strand
ATTTTTCGAGTTATCGAGGTGACGGACGGACAGACAGACGGATTGCGTGGCTACATAAGCCCAATTGACTGGGCTAACAGACGGATTGCGTGGCTACATAAGCCCAATTGACTGGGCTAAAACTAAATTCCTTCTTTGTTCAATTAATTATAATTATATTATTATTAAAAAATAATCAGTTCTTTGTTACTTTTAAGCAAACGTAGAAGAACAATGTTTTTCAAAATTGCATGCCAGTGTGGGTCATTTTGACCTCAAAATCAGCCCTGGATCGCGTATGCAAAGTTTTAGAGGTGTAGTGTCATTATTTCTCGAGTTATCGAGGTGACAGACGGATGGCGTGGCTATAAGCCCAATTGACTGAGCTAAAAAGCAGGCCAGTTTTGGTGCAATTTGTCACACCTCATAATCGGCCAATGAGAGCCTGGCTGAAAATATTCCCCAAATCTGGAGGGCTCTTGAAGACTGGCTACTCTATATAGTATTTATTTACTATAACTTTAATATTGTTTTTTGGGTCAAAAAACGGATAAAAGTCGAAGTTTTTTGGTAAATAAAGCCGAGTAATTAATTGTGGAGATGGAAGGATATAGGAGTTGGATCCTTCTCTCACTTTCCCTACTCTATCTCTTGGTAAGAAGGAAGATTCTTTCTACTAATTCAAAACCTATCCATTTATTATAATTCTATTCTAATAATAAATACCTTTTTTTGTAGATAAACTTTGTAAAAAGTGAGTTATCGTTGGAAGAATGTGGAAAGTTGGGCTTCAACCGGAATAATCTACTCTGCAACACTTGTGACCTGCTCGAGAAAAATGAATTGGTTTTATTGAGGTAAAAATAATAAAGAAATAAAGGATTAAGATTGAGTATATAACTTTGGAAAGTGTATTTATAAAAAGAGTACATTTGGTGTTTATGTTTAATTATAATTGCAGAGATAGTTGCCGAAGTTGTTGTAATTCAGAGGAAGGGGATGGGATTGGAAATAAAAGTATCAAAAAATATCCCAAAGCTCGGCTGGAAGTATGTGGATGAAAATTGGGTAATTTATATAAATAAATCCATAAAACAGTTTCGAAATTTCGAATCCTCCTAGGTAGCATTTCCATTTATTGGAATAATAAAGGTGTAATTATTGATTTGCAGGTAGCTTCCCTCAGGTCCAAGGTAAATTAATTACACCCACCTACCCACAACAACTACCGTTTTGAAAGAGTGTTAATGTAAAGTGAATATTTGGATATATTGTTTTGCAGCTTTTGTAAAAAGCGAGCGACCAGGGAAGTTCCCCAACTTGTCCGTAAAGTACATGGGAGGTCAGATGCCACAGATTAAATTAATTGAGGCGGATGACACGGTGGCCGAGACGTTGTCCATAACCAAATGGGACACGGACACTATCACCGAATTCCTTCAAACTTATCTAGAAACACCCGAACCAGTCTCCACCAGCCAGGACGACCAACAAGAGTCGGATTCCAAAAATGAACTTTAAAATATAAATAATTATTCCAACTCAATTGTTCTTTCTATAGATTCCCTTAACTAGTCTCACCGGGGGATAGAGCTCTCTCCTAAAAGTTTATGAAGGCTTTCTCCTAAAACAGAACTTCCTGTCGGAGTTGGCTAGATGTTTATTTTTACTTTTACGAAATAGGGTTTTATACTCCGTCTTGGCTAGATTTAGGAAAGAAATGGAACAGGATAGTTGAGATTTATTACTTTGTTTTATGATTAAATTACGATTTGCACAAACTAACTAACCTGACCTTGTTGTGACTGCCAACTTATTTAATTAGCAGATATCATAAAAATCATGTCTATTTCGCACAAAATTCATCCAGGAGACTATTTGCGTAGGAATAGTACTGTCTTAATAAATTCACAATATTGTAGTTGAGAGTTCACAGCTCACAGTTCCCTAGCTAAGGTCCATAATATCAAGCTACTTCCTGGCAGTTACATTTTATAGACATTAGAATATAATACTGAAATCCTGATGCAAAAATAGTTAAGTATTTTCAATTTTCCTTATAAAGTAAATTCAAAGAAAGTACGAATTTGTTTTATTTAAAACATCACATTTACCATCAACATAGATGGAAGTAGTTACAGTAATAATAACATCTGGAGTGAAACGCTTATAATTTATTACAAGAAAATGTGCGTCAACGGAAGTTGGGACGACGTCCACCCCTTCCACCACGGGGTGATCCTCGACCATGACCCCGATTACCTCTCCCTTGCCCCCCGCCGCCTCCTCCTCTTCCACCCCGGAGGTTGGTGTCAACTCGAGGAGTCACGTTCCTCAGCTGAAAATATCCAACAGAGTTCCACATTATTATATTTTGTAACCTTTTTTTATCATTCGGCATGATTTAAAATGCAAAGGGCGTACCGGAGCTCCCCTTCGAATAGCGGGTGTGCCTCTTGGAGGTGCTCCTCCCCGTACTCGTGGACTTCTTCTGGCTGTCTGCCCTCCAGCTCTAGCCACTTGTGGTGGTGGTGGCGATCCCAATCTCACTACAGACACGTCTTCTACTCCGCCATTTGTTCCAATCGCTGGAGCTGGAACGTTGAGAGGTTCTAGACAGACGACAGCAGGCAATAGTTCCGCAGCTGTAATCCCTTGTTGCGGGGATGAGAGGGGATTTACTCCAGTACTACCACCTTCAGCTTTCACCGATGAATCAACCAATCCCGACCCACTACCACTACTAGTCCCAGCTTTCTCTCCTTCCACCTCTTTTTGAATCCTTACAATCTCACTGACTGTAGCATTATCCATGCTGGAAACACTGGAAGGTTGAGCTTTGTTCTCTTCCTCCTGCCCACCAACCTCTTTCTTATCCTCAGCAGTGATCTGGACAGTCTGTGCCTCTACCAAGATAACCTCATCCTGTGTAATCATCTCCACATCTCCGTCCTCCTGATCCATTTCTTCCCCACCGCCATCCCCATTAACTTGGTCTTCCAGAAGAAGAAGGATGGGTGGTGGGTCTGCTGCCTTTAAGTCCTTACCCTCCTCCATCACATCTTCAATTATCATAACTTCCCCGTCACTATCATTGACCTTAGGATCCACTCCATTGGTCTCCTTGGCCTCGGCCTTCTTTAGCTCTGCTGCTTTCTTCCTTTCAGCCTCCTTTACCTTACGCTCTTCCTCTTTTTTAGCCTTCTCTTCCGCCGCCTTCTTTTCTTCCTCTTGGAGTTCTCTGTGCCGTACCTAAAAAGTCATCATTTCCACATTAATATTCGATAGAAAATGAACACACAAGAGGCCAGAACACCCTTAACAGATACGCTGAATCAAATAAGCGACCCAGCCTTTGAGCCTTTTCAATTGTAGGCCCTGCAGAAGGGGCTGGCTCTAAAGGTTCGGTACATAAAATGCAGATGAGAATACATGAACTTACCACTCGCTTCAAGAAGTTGACATACATGTGAAAGTGTTCCTTGGTTTTACAATGAGCCTCCACATCCTTATCGTCTGGAATATAAACCCGACAAATCCGACATCGACTTCCGGTGACAGGGACAATAGCCTCTTCCCCTATTTCCGCACTCTCGTCATACGTTTCCGGGATAGGGATGTTCCCTTTCGGTAGATCGATCTCTCCCTTATCGTTTTTCAAAATATCCTTCATCTCTTCAGTAAGTCCGTCCTTTCCAGCCAGATTTCGAATAGTTATTGCGTTGGTTGGACGTTCGTCCCTCGTAAGGTCGACGCCAATCGTGAAAAGTTCGTCTTGGAGAATAGACTCTTGTTCGATGAGGGAGACAAAGTTGCCCTCTCCTTCGGCCTTTATATCCGAGATTCGCTTCATGTGGGCTGCACTTAGGATGTGGTTTACCCATTCGATACGATGCATGAAATGGGTGCTGCAGAATCGACACGTCGGGTGCAAAAACTCCTTCAGTACCTGTCAATTAAAAGGAACACAAATCCTTGTTATTAATAATCATTTAAAAAGAAGACTAGACGTTGGTGGATTTGTCACTAAGCTCAGTATCTTGTTTATGCATTTCATTCTTTTGTCAAAGGTGTCCTAAGACAGCATCATTGCTAGATAATATACAAGAATATATTTAGCACCATATATATATAACTTACCCTATGTCCGAGACTGACTTTATGCGTTCCCCAATTGACCACGTAGTTGCAGTCACACATTTTGCAGTAATTGTTGGAATTCTTCTCCGCTCGTCCCCCTTTCCCTGCTCGACGCTGCCTCTCCATCTCAATCCCAATCTCTTCCTCTTGCAACTAAAACCACAAATCATTCAATTAACAATCTGCATGGATTGAGTTTATAAACTAAATCCTCCCTCTCTTAAATTCACCTTGGACTCGCTCATGAGAAGTTCAGCTCTTTTGGCGAACCGCTGCTCGATAATCTTCATGAGGGAAAGATGAGCACGTCCATTAAGATGGGATTCGTAGGACTAAAAGGTAGAAAACAAGGTCAATAAGTATCCTCTACTTCTACTACACCCACAGACATAAGTTATCATTATCAATAATTGTAAAACTCACCCCTCCATCATTCATGGATTTCTGACAAACTTTACAAACCAACAGGACAGTAGGAATCTCGTCAAACTTGCTCTTCTTATCTTTCTTGTCCTCTGGTTTATCTGTGGAAGGAGAAGGGTCTTCCTTGCTGGTCTTATCATCCTTCTTCCCTCCAGGAGAAGGTGTAGCAGTGGAAGGAGCAGAAGGTCCTGCAGTTGGTTTAGCCTTTAGGTTTTTCGAAGCGTCCACCGACTTCCGCTTGATTGCTCCCGGTTTGGTCACACCTATCGAGATTCGCTTAACTTGAGTGGGATTCCCACCACTGGCTCGACCCCCTCGGTTTCCACGACCACCTCGGCCCCCAACTCCACTTACAGATAAGCTGGTTCGAGCTTTCTTTCGCTCCGTTTCCGGATGTGGATCACGCAACACCAGATTCCTTTTTTAAAGATACCGGATTAATATCTTCCAAATATGTATTTAAGCCAAACAAAAGCTACACAATAAAGTAAACCATGAAATGAAAGGTTCATACACTTTCGGTTTAACCGAAATAAACCTCAGCAGGGTTTGTATTTTACTCTGGCCTTAACCACACCCGATCAGCTTATCTCTTTTGCTCTTTTTTAAAAAGAGGATGGGTCACCCTCGGGCGCCCTGCTAAGGAGTAAGTTAGGCAGCAATTGAGCCATAAAATATATATGAAGAAAAGTCGGGCAAAAATAGTCCCTAATGAAAGACAGGATCATCGTTAAGATGATAATTATAAAACCTAACGGTCCTCCACACTGAATTGTCTCTTTAATTCAGGTAATGTGAAATGGGACGGATATGAGAAACTGGTTAGAGATATAATAATAAAAGTACAAGAAGAAAGAAGATTAAGGTGTTTCAGAAACCAACATACGGAATAAGGGATTGAATGGATATTGTCTTGTGTACCTTTTTCGAGGAGTATTGGGCGAGTCGGTTCTTCCGGTTGGAGCAGAAGATTTGTTGTTTCCGAAAGATCTATTATTGGGATCCGATCTCCGATTCTGTCCCCCTTGTTGTCTGGGAAGTCTGGAATTAAAGCCACCCCCACCGGAGGGACTCCGACTATTCGAGTCGAAAGAGTTAAAACCCTGTTGGGTTTGAGGGCCAAAGATGTTGAGATTGTGGTGGTGTTGTTGGTGCTGGCCAAACCCACCCAGCCCTTGTCCACCAAAGTTGGCTGCTGGCTGAATTACTTGCTGTCAAGTAATTCCAATATTAGACAGACGATTCTCGGATCAAAAGTAATTGGATAATTTAGAAGATATTTCCCACGGAAGTGGTTCGAAAAAGATGAATTTATTCCCAAAATCCACACAAGGAATGGTTGATCATTCATAATGTTAGAGGAATAGGCAATGCATGCCATAAACCGAGAACATTCTGTTCGGAAGATGAGAGGTGGAATATACTGTTGTTGGTGGGTACTCTAAAGGGGACATGTCCCCTTTATAAAGGTTACGTTATGAATGAGATCATCAAATCCAAACTACCTACTATGAGTTGACAATATGTTAAAGAATGTGAAGAAACTGAAGATAAACGGATTCAAGGTTCGAAACTGCTTGATTTTTGGCCCGTTAATTACGGAATCTGAACTAACGTTTCCCTTTCATATGACGCGAGTTTTTAAGATGAAAATGATTTGAATAAGGACATTCAGACTTTCAAATTGAGTACAGAAGATGTAGATAAGGGTCGAGTTATAGATATAACTTTCTCTGCCCTGGAAGGCCTTGGTTTCCTTTCTAAGAAGATGTAACTGAAAAAACGGCCTCGTTTTATGAAGATACGATCTAGTTGACCTAGATTCAGCAGCAGTAGGTATTTTTGAAGAAGAGGTCGCGTGCGGAGTGGCGACAGAACAGCGCAACAACTGTTGACCCTCATTTAGTTTCCTAATGAGTTTTTAGAACAGAACATGGTTCCCATCCCACCGACTGTGCATCACTTCCGTTGATTTGTTAACAAGATTTCACAACTTGCCATAAAATGACAGGGTTGTCTGACTTGAAATATATATTCTAAAATAGGAAATGAATAAAATAAAAGGAAACATACTTGACCAAAAGGTTGATTGAAGGCGGCGGATAGATTACTAGCCAAAATCTGCTGTCCCAATCCCAAAAAAGGATTCTGAGCCAATCCAAGGTTGCCCATCAGACCCTAAAATAAAATACATACCACAACTAATCAAGTACAAACAAAATTACTAACGAATAATGAGAAAAGAAGCGTTTAGTCTTCTAGAATAATTTTAATTAATGTCCCCATTTGTATGTTACACATGGAGGAAATCCAATTCACAGAATATTGAATCGTTTCCAAAAAGAATGCAACATGTTGTTCTCGGCCTTTTAGAAAGTACGACGACGAATAGTAAAGTGGAAGTACCATCCATTAAAAGGCCTCCTCCATTATCTTATCTTTAAAAAAAAAGGTATTTTAAAAATAATAATAATAACTCACTCCTCCAGCGGCCGACATCATCATCAAATCCGGAACCTGTGATCCCAAAATACTGGAAGTGTTGGCTGACAAGGGATTCCTTAAAATCCCACCCCCTCCTCCTCCTCCTCCACCCCCAAACACATTGGTCAGTTGCTGCTGTTGAGATTCCAGTTGATAACTAGTGAGGTTATCATTACCACCACCACCACCACTGTTGTAGGAAGTGTCGGAGGGAAGACTCCAGGCTGGAATACCCGGGTTTCGGATAACCCTTTCTCCCTCTACATAATTCAAATTAACACATATTACTGTAATTTATATATACAAAAACTGGATAATGGTTATAAAAATAAAGTAGATAAAGGGTTACTTACTACTAGTGGATGATGAGGAGGATGGGTGGTAAAGGGGACTGGGTGAGCGGTGTCTCCAACCGCCACCTCCACTTGAACCACCCCCCCTGTTACTGCTATCTCCTCCATAATCATTCCCCCCACTTTTAGAACCATCCCTTGCCACTCTCTCCTCATACCCTCCTAAACACATAATAATAATAATAATAATAATGGATAACTTCTTCTTAAGGGTGATAAGGGATAATAATATACTATACTTACCTCCTCCTCCTCCACGAGCACTGACTCCCCCACTGCTGAATCGATGGTCATAGTCATCCTCCTCGGCATATCCTCCTCCTCCCCCTTGTTTTGTGGATGAGTAGCCTCCTCCCCCTCCTCGTAACGAGGGTAACCCTCCCAGACCACTCCCATATTCATCCAGGTTGTGGTGGTGGTGGCCGGATGAGCCGCTCCCCCCACCACCACCACCGTCACTACGACGGTTAAACCGACTTTCGTACAAGTTTCGATTCCTCGACGACATACCTCTTCCTTTTTTGGGATAATAAAGTTAGTCAACTATATTGGCAGAGTAGCAGTTACTAAAATCACCCTTCTTAATTATTATTATTAGAATTTAATTGACAGAACCACCAGGTTTAGTGTTTTATATTAAAATTTAACCAAATGGTAGACCGGGTCGGGTGGGTGGGTGGTTGGTGGTTGGTTGGAATTGGAAGAAGAATGGTGGTGGTTGGATTTTAGTAGGTTTAGAGTGTGGAACGGCAGGGTGAGCCACCAGGGTTCCCTTCCTTCCTCCGCCGGTCTTCATCTCCCGACCGAGGTAAAGTGATACTTTGTCATTCCGGAAGGGTCAAAAGGTCATCCTCCCTAATTCACCCTCCCCCCCCCCTCCACTCCAAACACCCTACAATCCGTTAAACCTTCCCCTTTTTGCACTAGTATAGGTTAGGAGAGTCCCATAGGGATATTGACCTCTGTTGACTGTGGAGGAAGGTGACCTTTTAGTAGAAGAGGGGGGATGATATGCTCATTCATACTACAGATCATCCACTCACACAGGAGAATCCCTCCTATTAACTCATAACACCTTCCAATCGCATAATTGTCCAGATTGGATAATTTAGATTTAGATTAATACTCAGCATAGATAAAGTATCACTTTTGTCAATGAATACAAATACTACCTCACTCACTACAAGTACAGTCATTGGGATGTTAGAGGGGCAAGGTGAGACATTTGGGTGTTGGAGGCATTGTGAGACATTCTGGGTGTTGAGGGCAAGTGGAGACATTTAGAGGGGCAGTTGGAGACATTTGGGGTGTTGGGGCCAAGTTGAGACATTTTGGGATGTTGAGGGCAAGTGTAGCCATTTAGAGGGGCAAATTGAGACATTCTGGGGTGTTTAAGGCACTGCGAGAAATTTTTGAGGTTGTGGGTACCATTTGGAAGTAGACTCTCACACTGGCCCCTTTTAACCTTCGCAAGGTCATAGTCCCAACGTTTGACCGAGGTCAGTGGGCGTGCCAAAATAGGGTCTAATGAAGTTGTTCTAGTAGGACGTTTCATTTGGCAGTGTAGTCTCACTCTGCCCCATCATGACCTTGCGAATGTCATAACTTTTTACCTGTGTCACAGAATATTATTGTTGAAATGCCCCAGTAAGTACCTTTCCAACGATACCATGCATGGTTGATGGGGATTGCCATTGACGTAATGGTAACCTTTCAACCGATATGACCCATCTTCAATACCAGAGTGTCCCGAGACCTCATATACCGATATCCGAAAACAGAAGTAAAAAAAGTGCAACAGTTCGAAAGTTGTCGCTCGGACGGACAAAAGGACCCGCACGTAGAGTGACAACATTCACATAAATAGCATTATGTAAGTCTAAAAAATGTAGTGTTGGGTTTGTGTGGATAATATTAAAAAGGATGGGACTACCAAGGTCGGATCCTGGGACGATGGGTCCGCATTGTTGAAGGGGAGTGAGAAGGTTATGTCATTGGCCGGGGCCTTATGTCTCCACAACTGCACACGAAACTGTTCTGGTTGGAGTTGATGGCTGGATTCTGGGTTAGTCTGGATTCCGCACAGTCCTCCGTATCTGTTGTGCACGTAGGTGCAGTCGGCCGAGCAGCCGTAGCAGGTCATGTCATAAAGCCTGCAGGGTTGTCACCGCGCCGGCCGAGGTAGCCGGGGGGAAGGTTCACCGCTCCCACCACCGTGATTTTAGGGTACAATCCACGATTCACCCTCAGTTTGGCAAAACGAGTTTTGGCAAAACAAGAAACCTTAGATTGGCAAACGACTTTTTTGACTTTTTCAAAGTGGCAAAAAAGCAATTTATAAAAATGGAAAGTGGCAAATTGTCAAAAACATTTATTATCTTAAAACAATTCAGCTCACCTTAAACAATCTCAATTCATTGGAACCCTCTCAGCTACTTTTTTAATCCAAACGTGAAATTGGAGAACCGTTTCACATTCTTTACCATAACTCTGACAAATTTCGCGCAATTTATAATTATACCTGCGATATTGTTTTTTTTTAAATGGAAGATTATGCTTAACAAGAGTATTTTCAACGTGTTGTTGCTCGTTTTGTGTGTTAATTAAAAATCTCCACATGCTTGGATTCGAAATATGGACATTCCCCATAGTACTCAACGTAGGAAGAACCCATCATGAATTAGTGAAGGTTGGAGTAGGACTACAGACAGTGAAAGAAACTGAGTATCTTAGAGCTCAGAGAATCAGCGAGGAATATGAGAATATGCTGATTGAGCTGATAAGCTAATCATTTTTTCTATTTTGCCACTTCAGCGTTTTAAAAATTCTCATTTTTTTCAGTTTTGCCACAGTGAGTTTTTGATTTTTTAGTTCGATTTTTTGCCAAACTGAGTTTTGCCAAACTGAGGGGATACCACAATCCACCTCTGTTAAGATCCTCTTGCATGACGCGGATGACGTCACGAAATATCGAGTTTGGGGCCAAGTGAGAATCACGCCTACGTC
>JAQFZX010003808.1:0-10392 GCA_034682405.1 Hydroisotoma schaefferi | reverse complement strand
TCCCTATCTTGTCCATGTTAATACAATTTATAATTTTTCCTTCGAAACAATAATTCCCCACGGGAATTAAATCGGGATATGGAGTTATATTCTATTAGGGGCTATAATTTAACAGTATAACAGTAAGCTGGACGAGGTTGTGGCCCTAGACATGTATTAATAATAGTTAATGTTGACTCAGAGTACGCTTTTTCTCATCGCTGGACAATTAGTTAAACTTTAATTTTAGAACAGTGGACGAAATTAGGTCCGGTCTGGTTATACTTTTATTTAATGTAATTATTATTGGAAAAAGACCAAAAAAAACAAGGGTGAGTGCTCACACAATTTATAAAGCTAAAACTGGAATTAACTGAACACATCATGACATGCTCATGGCCAAGATAATGAGAAAGACTAGACGGACCTATCCATAACTTATTCAGCTGGTGGAAATGTAACGAATTGAACTGGCCACGCTAGCCAATTAAATTAAGGGCCATTGATCAGTTTTCCGGGCTCGGTTTACCAGTCAATTGACTAGAATTATTCCAACACTTGTCATTTCAGTCACAGAAAGTAAAAGGTTGTAATTTGTAAAAATAATTCTGGAGAAAGTAAAGATTTCAATCCCAATCTTTTCTTGGTATTTTTTTTATGGCAAATGGCATAAAAATGGTATTTAAAACCGGAAATAGGGTGTAATCCCAAAACATCACTATTGATATGATTATAATTATTATTATAAGACAGAAGTGGTGACTCCTACTTACCTTGATTTGTGACAAGAAGAAGAAGGACATAAGGGACGCTTAGAATCCATTGGAGAAAGCAGGTTGACGGGATTGTCCACACGTTATGTACTTTATATTTACCCATTTTAACTTCCTTTGGAATAATAAACACTCTTAAACTACTTTACTTTTATTAATTAACACTGAGAAAAGTAGAGGATGGAAAGTTTGCAATGGAGTTTTAAGACAAATTTACATATCCCCACCAAAGTACCAATAGACTTCTTTAATTGTTTGTCCTTTAATTAGAAGTCTTATCCAATCACACGATCCTATTATCTGAAATATTAAAACATTAAACATTAAATTAGTACAGAAAGTACGTACGTATGAAGGTCTTTATCATAAAGTCTAACAAACCCTCGTAGTATACCTCTTTCTTACATGCCTGCAAATACCCTACAATCACTCTGACTATTCCACTATTATATTAGATATATAAAGCCATATAGCCGCAGTTAATTTATCAAATAAACACTTTCGAAACATGTTTAACATGGAGGAGATAAGCCTATTTAACTTGTAAAGGATACCTGCGTGTAAATTAACCTGTGCGGCTATATGTCAAAGATATGCAAGTCTGACTGAATTAGTGTCCCCTTGTGAATAGATGCAATGAACAAACACAATTTACTCAACAATCTAACTTACAAACGCCCATCAAACTATCCTTTACTTCATAATTGACGTCTTGTTGATATTGGAACATTTGTTTGTACAAGGAACCTTAAAGAATGCCAGTCTGTTTTGGACGAATAAATTTAATTCATATGTAAATAATTAAATTCTCATAAACCTCCCCTTTCCCTCACTCCACTTTACTAACCAATCAATGTACTACTATATGTAATACAAATTCAGTTATTGACACAAAAGTTACGTCAGATTTTAGACAAAATATTAAACATTGAACACTTTAGGAATTCTTTAGCATTCTAAATTGAAGGATATCAAGCATTTCTTTACAGCAAAGTTTAAACAAACTGATAATCAGAACCTGGAATTTATAGTGTGCGATCCACACATACCGCAGTTTTATAGGTATAATTAGAATACCGTATAACCAAATAATACTTACTCTTTGGGGTTAAAAAAAAGTAAGGTGCAAGAAGTTCTAGATAATCATTGGGATTTAAGTGTCGATAGAAAAGAAGGATTTATGGTTTCTGGGAATAAAGTGACTAAAATAGCCGTAAAAGCATTATAATCTCCTCTCCTACCTACTTATCTCCTTTATACTTAAACCTACTTTAGTTAAAACCTTTATTTCCCAACATTTATCTCGGATGGAGAGTTATGAGGAAAGTTTTAATAAGATTATATATTCCTCCATTTATCATCAACTTAACCTAACCTTTTGATAGACTTTAACAATTAAAACTTTCACTTACAACCCTTTCTTTTACTCAGGATTAAATCCCAAATCATATCTCTACCTATTTTACAGTCCTTAAACCTTTTCAAGACTGCTTAGGCCCTTGTATAAATATTTCCCGTCATGAATAATCAACGTATTGTCTTATTTCTGCTGGCAAAATTATAAATCTTTTAAGTATGGCTAATCTACCTAACGAAGTCTCTCGTTGATTTTATACAAATAGAAAGTAGGAATTGTTTACATTTCAATTTAGAATTTTAACAATCAATTACATTAGTGGAAGGGTTTACAAAACGCTACAGAAAGAAATACTTTGAAGTGCATCTTTTAGGATTATTCATTTCAAGGTTTTAAAATATGTAGGGAATTTATTGAAGGTATTGTTTAAACAGGCGGAATACTCTAATAATAGCAAGTAAGGGTTAAGAGGTAAGGGAGTATAGTTAAACTAATTGGCAAACTGTGAAGGACTTTATAACAAGATAAGTACAAGTATTATTACTATAGGACCCTTGTGCTTTGCTCTAGTAATGATTTCAGGTATTCGAGAAGGAAATTATATATCAATAATATTAACAACAAGTACCGTATTTCCTGTTTTAATTCCCCTGGGGCTTTACTACTTGGAACGGAAAATTAGACATTCTATTAACATGGACAAGATAGAACTTGGACAAGGTAGAGAGGAATTAAACCGGAGGGGGAATTATTCCGGGGGAGGGATTAAAACGGGAAATACGGTATCCTGTTCTAAAGTTTTTTGTTTCTTAAACATGCTCATTATTTTTGGAGAGTACTTTATTCAACAAGCTCCATTGTCCTGACTCAGTAAATCCACTTTCTTCAGGGATATTAAGCCAGTTATTCTATATAAATCCTTGAGGTTGTTTTGGTTTAAATTTACTATAAGGATTACTTTCCTGCTGGGTACTTAAAAAAAAAGAGTGGATGAAAGGATCTTCTTTTTCTTTCCTTTTGTTTATTCTTGTAAGAATCAAATGAGCAGCAGTCTGTTCTATTCTTCTTTGTAGCAAATAAAATACCACGAAACATCTGTAATTCTTCCAATTGTTTAGTAAAGTATGTATAGGTAGTTGTCGTAATTTTTGAAGTGTGTATGGAAAACGGGATGGATGGAAGTTGTTGTACATTTTGAGGGTACGTAGAGCAAACCCTTTCCTTTAGTTTTAAACCGACTAAAGTGTTTTGGCCAATTATCTTCATACTTTAATTAACAGAATCAAAACTTCATCCTACGATATTATTAATTTAATCCCATCAAATAAATCAAGGTTTAAAGGCTTCATAATGATGATAATATGATTCTTCTTATTTCTAACAAAGCAGCGTAAACTCGGAAAGTACTTTTAAAAAACCCATTAGTCCATAATTATTGAAGCAACTGATCCTGATTCAGATTATAAAAATATTAACGGATACGAGAAAGAAAGATAAAAAAAACATAATCTGATCTTAAGATTGTGTAAGAATGAACCGGGTTTTATGACTACGAGTTTTTTATTTTATTTTATTTCACGGACAGATAGTTTACTAAAGTGCAGACTTGACGTGATCTGATGAGTGTTTTGTCATTTTGCATATGGTATCTATGGAAGTGAACAAAGCTGGTGTAACATAGATTAAAGTTATACAGGGTGGACGGT
Source organism: Hydroisotoma schaefferi (assembly GCA_034682405.1). Taxonomy (NCBI): domain Eukaryota; kingdom Metazoa; phylum Arthropoda; class Collembola; order Entomobryomorpha; family Isotomidae; genus Hydroisotoma; species Hydroisotoma schaefferi. Next base: position 6,577 of record JAQFZX010003808.1, on the reverse strand, counting down.
AAACATGTATCCAAACAAACTTTTCGAAATATCTCGTTACCATAGCGTTTATGGAAAGTTTATAAATGCAGATAAATTAAGCAAAATGAGAGCCGCTTGTTTTCACGTGTATTTGGATAATCGACTTGCTTTCGTTGATTTTAAATCTTTAAAATGGAGATTCAGGCCGTGCGAATGACCACTGAACAAAAAGTCTGGATTACCAACACCTTTGCTCAGACTAATTTTAACATTAGTGAAACCTGGAGAAGGGCAGCTCGTTGGCCATTTGAAAGAAATGCACCTACACGTAAGGCCATTTTAAACGTTACACGAAAGTACAACCACCTTGGTTCAGTAGCCAACAAGAAGCCACCAGGAAGGACGAGGACCGTTCTGACCGAACTAAACAAGAACGTAGTTTCAGATGTCATCATTCAGCAACCCGAGAGCTCCACGCGAAAGATGTCCGCCGAGCTTGGAATACGAAGAACATCACTGATAGGGATCCTGAAAGAACTTAAATTCAAACCTTTCATTCCTACACTGGTTCAAGGATTATTACCAGAAGACTATGCAAAAAGGTAAATCAGCGTTACTGAATTTCTAGAACTTGAAATTGAGAAAAACCGACAAGATAACAGGGTTCTTTTTCCGATATTAGGATGGATTTTTCTCGAGACCTTCTACAAAAGATGGATGAAAATGAAGGGTTGGTGGATCGGATTATTTGGAGCGACGAGTCTACATTCCAGCTTGATGGGAGTGTCAATAGACACAACTGCGTCTACTGGGCTCAAGAGAATCCCCATCGTCTCATGGAGAAAGGTTTCAAATCTAAGGGGATATCCGTTTGGGCTGGCATGACTTCGGAAGGTTTAATTGGGCCCTACTACTTTACTGCACCAATGCGCCGAGATAATCAAGGTCGTCCCTTTTATGGTCCAGCCAACGATACATGCATGGTGAATGGAATAAATTATTTAGAGATGCTACGGGACTACCTTCTTCCGATTATTCGCGATTTTGCAAATCCGGAAGACTACATTTTTCAACAAGACGGCGCTCCGCCGCATTTTGCTCTCATCGTCAGGGATTTCCTCAACGAGCATTTGCCAGGATGGATCGGCCGTGGAAATCCTGCAGGAGAAATTCCCTGGTGCCCTCGATCACCTGACCTCACACCGTTAGACTTTTTTTTGTGGTCGGTCATAAAGGATAAAGTCTACTCAAGAGCTCCAGACACTTTACCCAAACTGAAAGTTGCTATTTCCGAAGCTTTTTTAGAAATACCCGTAGAATTATGTGAGAAAGTGTGCCGTTCTGTGCCAGCTAGGCTAGAAAGATGCATTGAAATGAATGGAGCTCAGCTAACTAAATAGTTTCATGTCCGTTGTCTTAGCTATTTTTACCTTTGGAATAAATTGTTAAAAGTTTGTTTGGATACATGTTTACCGTCCACCCTGTACAAAGGATGAGGGGGTAGTGGTAGTATCGTTGGTTATAAAAAGTAAATACAGGCAAGGATAATAAAACGTCATAATCATCTTGCAAGAAATCTGTGAGCTCAGAGGAAGAAGCTATAAAAAAAAGAGACTAAAGATTTGCTAAAGAAAAGAAGAGGGATAGAGTAGAACTTATTATGAAAAGTATAAGTAGGTGTGATAGATATCTGACTTTTTAATGGGTTCCTCTCATCAGACAATCCAATTGGGTTAGCAGTTAAACAACAGGATTTATAAGATTTTATATTATCTAAATCTGTGTTTTACAGCCACCATTACACCAGTGCAGGGGTGAAGTATCAAAAACTACTTTGAAACACTTTACAAGTGAAACAATTAAATCTACAAACAATACAATTATAATATTTGAATACACATGATTTAATTTTGAACGTACCACAACATGAAACAAGAATCTGCGGTTTCTCCATACAAAAATTACATCCTAATTGCCAAAACTACCCTACTTTTATCCTAATAACCCTTTGAATTTGGAAAGGCAGTTTGTACGGCTGTCTAATGTAAAATGTAAAACTTTAAAAAAGGTTTCAACTGTGTTTAATTTGATAATACTTGTGTTTTTTCACAACCTTTAAAAACCCCTTTATTACATCAACCACCCCTGAAACCCTTTAACCAGGATAAATACCCTAAAATCATTCTATCCTTCAGACCTATTTACTCCTTAAAAAACCCCCGAAATGAATTATTATTATTATTATATTTGTCTTAAATCATGCCTAGTACTTGCAAACCCTCCTGCTACATACTGGAAATAAGGACAAATACGTTGTTTATTTATATCTTCCTTGACTTTCTCAAAGTGTAAGGAAGGATACAAGGTTAAAATTAATATTCCCTTCTTCCCATCCTAAAAATCTCGCCCACTTAAGTTCCAAGCATTAATTTTTTTCCCCTGCCCATCCTTCTTTTTATTTGGGATATCTCAATCTCTCCCTGTCTACTACTTTCACTCTCACTAATACTTCCTAAATTAATACTCTACTCATGTTTTTCCACACTTGTTCTTTTTCATTAGGTACTTTGGTCAAATTAGGAACACAGTTTATCCATGTCATCTTATCATATCTAAAATCTAAATCTGATCCCATCAACATCACATCTCTCACGGACAAGTTCGTAGGTGCATAGCTGTCTTACTAGCTACTTAAGTAGATGATTATTAAACCATTAGCTATTTTGTTACAAGTCTCAACTAGGTTTCCACATAGCAAAAACGTACTTCAGTAAATAAGAAAAGTTAAGATAATGACATCCAGTTTTGGTTGAATTGACTTGGTAATTTGAAACAGACATACTCTTAAAATAAGGTATAGTCTGTAAACATCAAAATGCAGTTTGTGCAAAGTTTCCGTTAATTAACGGTTGAAGGAAGTAAAAATGGAATAATTATGACAAAATAGCTCTTTGTAGTTTGTTGAGAAATTCAGATGCCAAATGAGTATAAAGCGTTTTTGTTAATAAATTTCCTTGTACAACCAGATTCATAATGGTCAGTCAGTCAGACTTTACTTAACATGAACTACCATAATTAGAGTAAAAGACAAATATTCCCCATAATTGGTAAAGAGATGTTGAATGAAATGAAGGAGTTGAGAGAATAGAGCCCCTGGGAAAGTAAAATCTTTTACCGGTAGTGACTGAGCTATGAATTACTGAGGAATATTTAATACAACTATTATTGACTCTACTCCACCTTCGTATAAAAGACTGTAATTTCACAAAACAATTTCCCAACAACCCTCTCTCATCTTATTTCTTTATTGTACGATTGTTTTGAAAGTTAAAGTAATCCGGTAGATTAACTATTTGACTTAAACCTGCTTGTATACCTGATGATGCTGCTGCAGATAAGTAGTACGACTCATGACGCAGATTATTAACGGAAACAGTGGAAGGTTTCTTGGTGTAATTTCTGCTACAATTTCCAGTTTTTACATAATACATGTGCTAAAATTGCAAATTGTCTCTAGAAACCCTGCACCTAAAGTAGATAATAACAATAAGTAAATATACCAAGGTTTTGTTATAACTCGCAAATAAAATCGACGTACTACCCTATATCTTCATGAATATTTAATACTTTCTCCACTATTTCAAAACACCTTTCAGCTCCAGAAGACAGCCTCCGAGACAGTTAGTGAAATATTCATTATATAACATCACAATATGACATACATAGTCTAAACTAAAGGGCCAAAAACGTCTATTAAAATGTAATATAGCCAGGTAGGTAAGTTTATTTCACATATTCCTTACATCCGTCAACACTTTTGTACATTTTAATCTCCAGCCACTAAGCCAGCCTAGGATTACCAACAAGGTATAATCTACAAAGGAAAGTGTGATGAAATGCTGTTGTATAACAAAATTATAGTATATTTCAATATTTCCTTCTCGTAATATTAAAACTACCTACTTTCCCTTCCAGCGGATATTACATATCAAGAATTACAACACCGTCTGTTACGACATGTCCTCTTTTTACTATTATAAATAATAGTACCAAGGTAGAATGTAATAATCCAAGGGATATTAATGGGTTGGTGGGATATACCAGGTATTTAGCCACTTATACCAACCATTTCCCCAAAAGGAAAGTATGTAGAAAGTGAGGAGGATAAAAGTTTGTTAAGTAATAATATTCTATTAGATGGATGAATACGGTTTGCATTACCTAATTATACCGCATGTTACTTTATGTTTGGTGGAGTTCTATCATGTTCTAACTTTGTAAGAACGATATTTCATTTTAATATCATCTTTCATCAGATCACATCTTCCTCAAAACTGTCCACCTACTTATAATAATTATTAATACTGTAAGCTAAGGAGATATATGGCTACGACTTTCACTCTTCCTTAAAAGTTTTGCAACAAAAAAAACCCAGAGTTTTTATTTTTTAACTTTCTTGAAAGTTTACATGCTATACGTTTTGGTTTTTCTTCAACATCTTATCTTTACTTCCTTCCGCTTCGCTTATACTTTCATTTCTCTTTTGTGTATAATTTTAGGTATCTTCTGGAAGGAGGGAGGTGGTATTCTCTAACAATAGAGAGGATAGATAACCAAGTTATAAACCGCTCTCGATAATTAGTCCGAGGGTTTTGGATGAAATTAAGCTGGTATAACAGGGAAGTATTGCCATAAATCTTCGCCCATATACCACCCGCGCACGCCCATCCTTTTCATGTTAAAAGGGGTATCTCTCCATGTTAAACATGCTTCAAAACATCTTTTTTTGCATATATAAGCCGCGGTTAATGGGCGAGGATTTAGGGTAATTGAGGGTTATACAGGAGGTTTAAGGAATCACAATATAGCACATGCAGTTTAAAACTACAGCTTTTGATATCCACTACGCTAACCTCGGAATAGTGTGGTGTAAAACTTTGTGAACTGTTTTCCACTAATCTTTAGTTATGAGCTGAATTGGCCCACTTTTCTTACTCAAAATGCACTAGCTCAAATTCCCTTCTTATCCTTTCACAACAGTTTTCTAATTAGTTGGTTAAAAGTTGGCAGTATAAGGAAGAGAAAGCTGAAGGATCCATCCATCCATCCATCCATAAATAGGGTGTAGTATAAGTAGCATGTTCTTTATATCTTTAACTTCCTCCTCTTCTTAACAGCTTTTTTTAACCAACTACACTAACAAGCCTCTTACGCAGATCCTCTTTCATCCCGGATGACTTTTTTTGGAAAGGGTTTCATTAAATTGTCAACTTTACAGCCAAAAAACGTGCACTTTAAAGAAATTGGGCTCAACCTTTTTAAATAAAAAAAGGAAACTGTAGCAAACACTTTACAAGAACCAGGACAAGGCAGTGTGTTGAGGAGATTAATTTAATTAAGAAATTAGGTCGCTTTTTTATATTAAATCTTAAATTTATGAACGCGGATGTCATCCCTAAAATTTATTGTTGGAGTTTTTAATAATGCTTCATGCTATTCAATACAAGAAAGAAAGACTGGGATTTAACTTGTAGTTTTACTTTTTCCAAGTTATATAAAAACATAATAAACTTTTACAACTAATTCACTCCCCTTTTACTGGTAAGTGGCAAGACTTTAAAATGAAATCTATCTTCTTTATACATTTGTAAAACTGTAGAACAATAAATACAAGCATTTTATCTAGCCCTTACCACACCGTTTTTACTCCTTACCGACACTCCGTTCTTTAATAACTACTAAGTATCTGTGTTTTAACCGTTTATATAAATAAAATAAGTCAAGGTTCCACGGAAGAATTATATTATAAAGTTCTCATTCGGATTACGCTTCTCTACACAATTCCTATTAATAATTATAAGATTTTATAAAATCTACAGCTACATTTCTCCACTTAGAATTCTTCAACTGCAAACTGAATTCTTTCAGTAAAAAAAACGAGCATAAAACTAATAACCAGTCAATTAGGGTACCCCCTGGCCACTGTTTATTAATGTTCGAAACGGGTGCTAAAAAATAGGAATTCCCAGCATTTTAAGTATTTGTTCTGGTTATACAACATTCATGACGTGGGCTTTATTTGATTTAAAATATTCCCTTTATTCCCTTTTTTATTTATTCATTCACGCCTTTTTATTTATAAAGTTTTACAAGTTATAACTACGCACTGGCTTACACCTTTCTTTATCACTAACAAGCTGTTTATTCCACGAACTTTACTCGTTGCTTGCTGGTTTTTTCAGGCATAAATGTAGTCAAAAGTTATGTAACCACGTGCCTACTTTGCTCGTTTGTGTCGAGCTAAAAGTGTTAAGAAATTATGTACTCTGTCAAGATTCACACCTTCACCATTCCCTTCTTTCCTCCTTTCTTTCTAAACGAAGGAAAAGGGAAAAATGCTAACTGTACGAAGGGAAACACAATAGGGAGAAAGTTTGTCCTTATTCAAATAACAATAGAAGCAAGTACAAGAGTAGAAGTAGTAGTAGTAATTCTAGAAATAGTAGAAGTAGTAATAGTAGTAGTAGTAGTAGTAGTAGTAGTAGTAGTAGTAGTAGTAGTTGTAATAGTAGTAGTAGTAGAAGTAGTAGTAGAAGTAGTAGTAGTAGTAGTAGTA
>JAQFZX010003807.1:0-10393 GCA_034682405.1 Hydroisotoma schaefferi | reverse complement strand
CCTCAATAACTAAAATCCGAAAACAGAAGTTGAAAAAGTTAAACCGTTCGAGAGTTAGAGCGCGAACGGACAGACGGGCGGACGGACAGACGGACAGAGTGAAAGTTCATTCACATAAAGAGGTTTTACACCTCTTAATAAACTGCTTCAGAAAGTAGCCGGATGGATGATGAGCCATTGTTACCCGGGTATTTTCCCAGGAATCTATCCACTTATTTATGTAACTATGCTCTACAGAAGAGTCCTTTTTCTACCGTCCATCCCGAAATAAAGCCGTCCCTATATACTGCTAGCTTATTACGGGTAAATTTTACCACTAGACAAACTACTATTAAAATATTCTGCTACAAAAATAAGGCATTAATTCTAGGATTTACGGTAAAGAAAGAACAGAACAATCAACTCTCAACCGACTCATTTAGCCTTTGCCATTCCCTTGAGTCTTGAACTTCACAGAATGTACTTTCCCAACAAACTGTTCCATCCATCCCTCAGTAGAAATATCCCACACCCTGTGGAAATAAAGAACCCCATAAAAATGAAACCATATCACTTCTACTCATCTCATCCTAATTCCAAAGAGCTAGTAAACATAGACAGACTCCAAATGAACTTTTCTCTGTAAGCATCCTTGGGAATTGTGAAAAATTGGTGGATGTAAAATAATAAAAAAGGGAAACCCCCCTTGAATTCTGATCTAACTAAAGCTATACTCGGAAAAACTGCCATGTGCGACAAAACCGAGGAAATATAAACTTCATGTTGATCTTCCATCCGTAATACTGCACACTTTTGAAACCCCATCATCCCTAACCCTCCTCAAGTCCCTTGGGTACTTACGAGCGAGGCTGAATAAACGAACGAGGCAGTGCCCTTCCCTTCCTTACCCTTACTATACACTGGATGAATACTAAAATACCTTTTTTTACCATAGGACATAGGATATTTTATAAACTACTGGATGGCTTTACTTTATTCATGTTTTAGCTCATCAAAGCTTAACATTTGTTGGATTCATTCATTTCAACATTCACTTTTACACACGAGAGGACAAGAACTTTAGAGGAATGAATAATGATACCTCTATTATCTAGACTGTACAATGCTGAAGGGAAGAATGGGATGGAGTTCATTCATAAAATTCATTAACACCGGAAATTATAGGCAAGTGTGTGTGGGAATAACGCGGATAATTGTTTCTGACACTTTACAAAATAGGGAAATTAAATAATGGCCGAGCGAGATACACTACTTAGTTTCAGGATACTATCCGATTTTTAAAGTAGACAAGTTTATCATAAATAAATCCATTTTCTGGGGAATTTCTTTAAGTTTAAAGGTCAATTTCATCGTAAAAAACTAAAATAAACGTTAAAATGCTAACACAACAATTAATTCTTCAAGTAACAATTCCCTAACTATTTAAAACAAGTTAAGCTTTCGTAAGATCTTTCAGAAATTTGTCAAAAATTAAACTTCTCCGTTTCGAATAGACAATCTTGCCTCAATAGTGCGTACACATGCAGTCTTTACTTAGTCAGAATCAGAACACGATATGAGAAATGAAATGAAGCGTCGTACAGATGTAAGTAAACAGTCAACGTTATCTCGCAGATCCCGATGCTCTCCAGAAGTGTGGCTAAATACCCGGGTTTTTACCCCTCATCAAGTTACTACCAATCCCACCACCCAGCCGATTACCCAACTCTACGAGAAGGGAGCTGCTGCAAATTGCTGATAAGAAATGATTTACCGACTCTTCTCAAACTTTGACTAATACTTGTAAACCAAAACGGTAAAAAAGTGTTAAGTTTATTTCATTTCCATTTACACACCCTTCATCTTCGTCAATATCAAACGCCAACCAAAAGCCCAACCGTCTACCGGCTCATGGGAAATATATATTTACAGTTTACTTTACAAGTAAACCGTTTCGTGTATTCATTTATAACGAAACTCGCTTCGAATCTTCATTCTATCATTTTTTTATTACCTTTTTAAGTGAGGCTTTTAAAGAGGTTCTTTCGTTAATAAATTTGGAAGATAGGGACAGAATGTTGGATGGAAACATGTAATTTTTACTCCTGTTCCCAGTTAAATTATATTTTATTACTAAAGATCCTATCAAAAAATCAAAACTCCTTGAAAAGTATAACATCCCCTTTTTTTTATTGCCGAATAAACTTGGCTCGTTTCGATTTATCTTAAGCTCTGTTCCAATAAATAAGGATGAAAGTTTTAGCGTGTCAATATTAGCCTATTTTATTATTGGACAGGCAACAAAATTAACGACGAACGGTTTTAATAATTCTACCTAGCTCTAACCAACTTACAACATGCTTCTTTGTAGGTAATTTTACCATTAAAAACCCTATCTCGCAAGGAAATACATACTTTGGCCAATTTAATGTGTAAATAAAATAAAATGTTAGCAAAATCTGCATTACTTCTACACTACTACTACTACTACCACTACTACTACTACGACTACTACTACTGCTACTGTCATAAAAATACTTGATAAGGACACAGACACTCTTACAAATTAAAAAACTCTCTCACATCCCACAACAAGAACAATAGAAAACGTACATACAATAAAATCATAATTCAGATCTCTCCATCTGTGGCATTAATAATCCCAGCAGCCAGTCTTTCCGAGATTAGTTCATTATTCTAGAAATGAGTTGATTATTTCCTCTCTGGACGAAAGTTCCGTATAAATTGAACTTATGCATGGCATTATGCACAACCTTTACTACTACAATCTCATGCAATTCCATCCCCTCCAATTCTCCATCACATCCAATCCCCATTTCCACACACAAAGAGTTCCCTAAATCCTCGCCCATATGCCGCGGCTTATATGTGTAGAAAAAGATGTTTTTAAGCATATTTAACATCGTAGAGACACCCCTTTTAAGATGTAAAGGATAGGCGTGCGGGGTAATTAACGAGGTCGGCTTATGGGCGAGGGTTAGGGTAACTCCATTCTGCAGAAACAATATTCCCGATAAAACTAGATGATAAGTAGATCATAAAATAAATAGGATAAATCCTATACAGAACAGAATATGAGAAAAACAGCAGTTATAATAATGCAATCTCGTATTCGTATTCGTAACCTGATTTGTAATTCGATTCTCGCTAACCCGACCCTCCCTAACGGCAATCCCAATGGCATATGCCACTATTTTTATTCCACCTCGATATTGATCCAATTGCAGAAAAAACTATAGCTAGACTTATTACATTATTTCATCATTAGGATTTTAGCATTATAGAAACACAGAGAAGTTCCTATTATTCTTGGAATCTACACAACTTGACATTTAGACTTGCGGATTTCCAGGACAGAATATATTATGCTTTATTTTTATGGTAAAAATGCTCCATATCATTTGAGTGAATAAAATAAACCATACAGTTCTTATTGAACAAATCTTCCATCCTACAAATAAGTACCCCTGCCTTGGTTAAATATCTGAATATCTGCCCCTTTGCTTGTTTGTCTCAAAATTAAGTTGGATCCGATCCTTATTATCTCTGTTGATAAGCGGCCTATTTCCATTGTAAGTTTTATAACAATCAATCAGTGTACAAATATTTTACTCAAACTTGTATTCTTCGTTTTGGCTATTGAATTTAATACATCTCTACATTTCTGGATGGACTAAGGTCGGGAACTCTCCAAATCCAATTGATCAGACTCTAATTGAATCGGCTAAAGAAGGAATGATTGATTTTAACTTGTAAAGGATTATAAACCTGGCAAATATATTAAGTAACTTTTAAATAATATTTAGAAATTATTTCTTACAGGGAGCTAAAAAAACATTATCAAATAAAGTCATGTAATTGTAACTATAAATCCTAGTTTAATAATAATACGTGGTTACACATTGAGCCCATATCGCCAGGATTCACAGACGAAAGTTGTGGAAGTAAAAAGGATTACAAAAGTGAGTCAAAGCAACGTTTCCACCCTCTGCATTATCCAGTTTTTCTTGCAAAATTAACAGCTAATTTGCCCTAGCTTCGCCAAGAATGGGATGATAATTTTTAATTGCTAGAATAACTTTTATAGCCCATCCGCACTGAAGAATTAATGCGTGGGCTACTATTAAATATTCTAAGGTACAGCAGGGACTGCGCTTTTATTAAGGGAAGTTGTACTTTCTTTGGATACATGACATACAGCCATGATAAAATCCTGGCATATTTTTACCCAAGGGTCGAGTCAAGGGTTTTAGCTAATATCTATCTGTAAAAGTGCTCTATATATTCCAATGAATGAAGTGGAGGCGTCCCTTTAACATTGAACAGTGTCCACTATGAATGAATGAAGCTCGTGGGTACTTGAAATGAATGGGGAGAGACCCTTATTTGTCCCATATACAACCACAACAATAGCTCGTAACGAGAGCGAGAGTGAGCAAGTGTTCAATTTCGATCCTACACGTTTTTGACAGTGAGCTGAGCTGAGCTCTGCAACTCCTCCAGTCTAATACTAAATAATAATAAACTATCCAAAAATCCAAGGTTGTATTAGGTTTAGAACTAATCCCATTTGTGGCAACTCAAAATAAACTTAAAAGTTGTATTTCCTGAAGAAGTTGGCTATACTAAATTGTATTCCATCCTGTAAGTAATCCTATCTTCGTTGGTATCTCTATCTCTCAGTCCCTAGCCCTATTGGCCTTGTTTTGACTGGAAGTAAGAGTGTTTTTCATACAGAAAATAGACAGATCTCCATCTCCAAACGGATCATTTAGTTTAGTTGAATATATTTTAATGTTCTAGGGATGATCTACTCTAGTCAATGTAAGCTGTGTATTTGTAACTAACTATATGTAGATATGAAGTGTAGGTGGATGTGGCTTTTATGTAACATTTTAAGATTGACATGAACATGACACGAGCCCCTTTTAGGCCGTGGAAACCCGAACCATTAGTCAAGGATAGGAGGCCCCCTGCTGTCCGACACTTTTACCTTGGCTATTGTCCACAAGACCCATTAGCCATGACCATCAACAACCCCCTTCTTTCTACACAGTAAAGCTTGAGTAAAGATAGCCACGACTTTACACCGAATTCGGTTTAAGAACCTACGGTGCTGCTGTTAGAGATACCCGTTGTTGGTTTTAGTGTCGTTAGCACTTCCCCTTGAGCTCAGCTACAAAGGCTGGACATTGGGATGATCAATTTCATTTCATTTATTATTATTATTTACGATTTCAATACTTTCCTGGTTTATAAATTCTCAGACTTTATTATGAATTTTGTTCACGGATTGCATTTAATCCGTTTATTACTCTGCGTAGAGTAATGCAGCAGGAGGGCTACTATTGCCAGTTTTGAGGGTTGGCATGATTCATTTTAAGATGAGCTACAGAACTACTATAAGATGGAAGTTGTAATTCGGACATAACGGTACTTGGATCATGATCATGATCACGCTGTGTTCTGCTCGTATTTCCGACTCCCATTAAACCATCTCTTGCTCTTTTTTGGGTGATAAATCGTTATTTATTTCAACATCAACCTTCAGCTTTCCTTTCTATGTTCGGAACATACTTTTACTTAGCATTTATAAGCCCAGAGGTCGAGGTTGACCATCTGACAGTTCGGGGTGAAATATTACCCCAACATACGGGGTTTCCTTCCATAATTTATTGCATATCGTTAGGTTTACCTCCTACGCACTTTCACCAAGGTGCTGCAAAATTAATGGGACAAAACACTTGCCTTTCTTTACCCAACTTTCCCATCAGTTAGTTTTGCCATGTCTCATTGGGAGGGCTTGGCTAATGGTTAAAACTTTCACCCTCTTTAATTCCCCAGTTTAGTTTAGCTTTCTCATCGTTTTGTTAAAACTGGATTGAAGAAACTTTCCTTAAGCCCTAAACAAAGCAGCTTGACACCCATTCATTCATTCACGGAGGATTTGGCTATCTATCTATGCGTGTTTGGTTAGCTAATTAATTACCTATTAGGATTTCCCCTCCAGAGAGACCAAGGATTAGGGATAATGGACCATAATTAGCTCACAGATAAGAGACAAGCATACAAAGGGTCCTCTCTTTGTTTACCTGAGTTCTACCAGCCAAAAAGTAATGATATTAGATATCATTACTAAGAAACAAAACAATGGGCGATACCCGGTGGGGGTAATATCACCCGGGTGAAGATACCCGATGTTATTGAATTACAGTCTCCCTCTAATACCAACCTCTTGAGTATCAAAACCCCAAGAATAGAATAATAACCCGGGTTGCTAACTAGCTATTTGAGATGTAGTGAATTTGGGAGAGATAAATGATGATCTTTTGTTATCCAAGAAGAGCTTCCTTATTCAGTTCAGCGCTTTTACAATAGGACGGAAATAGGAACGGGAAAACGATGGACTATTTTATTAAATAGTGGAAACCCTAGCTAATCATCCCCTTAACAAACCCTCCCTAACTTTGCCCACCCTTCCTTTCTTCTACATAGAATAAGAATTTGTTTGCACCTTCAATTAGCCACGGTCTCCGTGTGGCTGAATTCATTCATGCAGAAGATGAATTATTACACTAGACCCAACATAACATAACCCTAAGAGCTCTTCTTAATGCTCTGGTAATGACTTTGGGCTTTTACGGACCACTTACTTCCAGTTCCACCAAGGGATACAGAGGGTGTGAGAAATTAATAAACATTTAGTAATACATAACCTTAATTAAAGGTATAAAGAACTCTGGCAAAACCAAGTCAGATTTGGCTAATTATTTTGGGTTCAAGTATAAGATGCATTTTTATCTAGCAATAGTGCTAGTTTTGTACTCCATTTGACATTTTGTGATGTGAGATAATATTGGAAGAATTACATTAGATCGCCTCTCACTGCTGCTTCAGTCATGTAAGGTTTTAATAAACAAATGTACGCTTACTGCAAATCTGTTTTAAAGTACTCTAAATCCTCGCCCATATGCCGCCCTCGTTTATTACACCGCACGCCTATCCTTTGCATGCTATAAGAGGTATCTCTCCCATGTTAAACTTTCTTCCAACGATCTTTTAGTCATATACGAGCCGCGGTATATGGGCGAAAATTAAGGGTAGTACCGAATACCGAAATATTCATGCAATTTAAACGTTATAAATCTTATGAATGAATAGGGAATGTGCTGAAAGCAGATAGCAGAATGCTATTAATATGTAGAAATTCTTGAATTCAAGCACACACACGCATACTTTTGTAATCTACTATTAAAACTTACGGAAATAATTGAACAAAAGTCCCAGCCAAATCCACCAATACTTTTTTCTTGTCAAGTCCCTCATCTTCCTTGACCAATTTTAAAGTTCACCTTTGGGCTTTCTTGAGGAGTTTTATATTAAATATTGTCAACCTTTCACTGCCAGAATGCTTCGATTAAGCCAAGATTAAAAAAAATATCCCTGTCTCATACTCAACTTTCAAGTAACTTTTATCTGCAAGTTTATCACTCCACTTTCTCCCAGATTTTATTCCAAATTACTTTTCCAAATTGCGACTAATTCCAAGACATTTCCAACTCTAAATAAGTAAGACTCTCATAACCAAGCAAATGGGAGATTAATCCAAAGTCAGTTTTTGACAGAAGAACGACTGTTTTCAGCGTCTCCCCCTTTTACGAACTCCCTACAAGTAAATTGGGCAATGAGTTGGAAAATCTTCACAGAAACTGTGCAACTTTTCCCGTATTTTATTTAATGCATATAAAAACTCTACTTTTACCTTCCCAAATAAGCCAACCTTGCCTACAAGAACAAGGGTGAATAGTGGTAATAAGGCATTACACTCTTGAGTTGACGTTGATAGAAAGAGATGGTATCTTGTGTATGATCGTTTATGAAAAATGCCGAGGGAGAGAAGCCCTAACCTCTCACTACCCGGGTAGAATGCGGACTGCGGGTAGAAAGAAGACTGTGGAAATCTCCGAAACCTTGTTGAGTTTAATCTGACGAGGGTTTGGAGTTAGTTGCTGATCGTATGGATTGAGAGAGGGTTTCCATTCGAGTGTGTTGAAAACTCACGGAGTTTTTGGTACGGATGAATTTACTTATTTCAGGATTACATTTTCTGGGGGAATCCTCTCTACTAACAAACCCAACCATGTAACAACCAAGGAGGAAGGATTATCTATGCTTTACGTAACTTTATATTCCAGCACACGATCACGGCAAACCCGCATCGAATGTGGCTGTCCGAATAAAAACTTGGTCGTGTGTTTGAGGAAGTTTTTTTAATAAGTTTTAAGCTTCCGATTGGATTATGAACTTTTGCCTTTAATTTAATTTTAATTAAAGCAAAGTAAAATGGAATAAAAACTGAATTTTTAGTCACATTGTGCAATTGTGTTACGAAAAATATTCCCTGTAATGTAATATTGTCCCTAATATAGTCCCTTTTCTAAATAATTCCGCCTACACCTTACTTCGTACACTTTTCTCCAAGTTCTTTGAATTGGACCTCCTGTCGCTGGACCTCCTGTCGCTCCGGACCTCGTGTCGCTGGACCCCGTGTCGCTGGATCTCCTGTCGCTGGATCCCGTGACGCAGACATATCATGATAAATACAAAAATTCGCCTTATCTTACTCGTTAAGCGTTTTCTAATTTTTTCATATGCATAAACAATCACATCACACACAAAAATTCTAGACCGTATTCCTAGAAATGCATCCGTTTCAAAATCAGAAATGTTCAAAAAGAAAGAATTCATCCGGCTCTAGCTACTTTTAAACAAATATAAATGGAAAGAAAGCATTTCCATTTCCACGCGATATTATAATCTCAAAAGAACGGAATGAGTATTGGACTGTCACATTTAGATAATAATTTGGTTGGATTTAGATGGAATCCCTCGTTCCGTATTTACTTTTACAGCTTCCGTGTATCAAAATACCTAAAGTTTACTTTTCACTCACACATTTCCAAGTTAATATCATTTCTATCCAGCCACAAACTAAAACTTTGTCTGTCCGCCGCATCCATTTAGCTTTCATATAAATAAATACACCACACTTTCTTACACACACGTTACATTTGAAGGTAATGCAATACCAACACTGACTGTCAACTGTATTTAATACCCGTTCGGGAAATGATACCCGGGTTCCCATATTTCTTTTAATATTAAACTCAACTCCGACTAAAACCTACCTAATGTTTGTACAAAACTGTAAGAGAAGAGCTTAAAGAATAATCTCCCGAGACCTGGAGCAAATCACCAGGATAATCCTTCAGGGTTTGAATTACATGATTTTTTAAAGGCTTCTCTCTTCATAAATTCTGACAGACGGTTGAGTTTTAACAGAATAAGCTACTTTTAACACATATAGCATCACTTCATATCAAATATATCCTTCCTATCTTTCATGTTTTTACTTTGGAATTAATAGCAATTTCCCAAGGAAATAAAAAGCAGAACTACGCACTTCTTTTACTTGCTAAAGACCCTGACTTTATCTACCGGATGTCACCGTTTTTATTTGAGCTGTTCTAGCCATTAATGAAGGATAAATATTTATGGTCACTTGATTGGGCAACCCAAGCCCAATGATTTCATCAATCTGTACCTTTTCTTATTATAATATAATTATGTAATCATCTGCATCTCATCCTTGCCAAAGAACCAATTCATACTGGTCAGAATGAATCATCCATCAAAATTATCAGTTATTATGTCATCTTTAGTAGTCCTAGAGTCACTCTTTCGTTTTTTTCTGAATTTACGCCCAAAAAAGTCTTCAATGAGAATTCGGGTTGTCATGGCTTTTCCCCCAGAACTTTCTCTAAAAATCAACAGGAAGCCGAAAGAAATTCATAAAAAAAATTCATAAAAATTCATAAAACTAAAAACGGTACGGTATTCCCTAAATCCGACCACACCCACTGAAAATCTCCCTACGTTTACAAGAAATATCTGCGAACAGCAGCTACTCCCTTGGAACGAGCATGAGTTCGGACATCTCTACAAAAAACAACTCCGGCAGTAGATCGGATGAAGAAGGATTCCAAAATAGCAGAAGCTTCCTCTCCAACGAAGACCAGGCAGAGATCACCCGGTTCATAGAAAGTCGGAAAGTAAGGGCCCTAGAACCCATCCTCCCCGAAGAAGCCCCAACAGATGGGCATTTAAGACCTTCGTGTTCGTCCAGGATACTTGAGGCTTGGTCCCTGGAAACCGTCACCGGCATCAATCCCAACGTAGAGGGATGTATTACTGGAAACGTAGGTTTTCCTGGAAGAAAAAGTGCTCCTGGTGCGGGTGGAGGCGATGACGATGATAATGATCCATACGCTCCGCGAGATTCTGGACCTCGACCGGCCAGGATTGATCCTAAGTTTACCTTAGCTTCTGTCGG
>JAQFZX010003806.1:0-10395 GCA_034682405.1 Hydroisotoma schaefferi | reverse complement strand
CCAGTTCTTCCTTCCTCCTGCCCAAGTTTCCCCCCTCGCCGTCCCAGTTCTTTCTTCCTCCTACCCCAGTTTCCCCTATCGCCGTACCAGTTCTTTCTACCTCCTGCCCCAGTTTCCCCTCTCGCCGTCCCAGTTCTTTCTTCCCCAGTTTCCTCTCTCGCCGTACCAGTTCTTCGTTCCTTGTGGCCTAGTTTCCCCTCTCGCCTTACCAGTTCTTTCTTCCTCCTGCCCTAGTTTCCCGTCTCGCCGTACCAGTTCTTCCTTCCTCCTGCCCCAGTTTCCCCTCTCGCCGTACCAGTTCTTCCTTCCTCCTGCACCAGTTTCCCCTCTCGCCGTCCCAGTTCATCCCCTTCCTAAGTTTCAACGTATAGCACAAACTTCCCCCCTTCCCCTTCCTAAGTTTCAACGTATAGCAGAACCTTCCCCCCTTCCCCTTCCTAAGTTTCAACGTATAGCAGAATCTTCCCCCCCCCCTTCCCCTTCCTAAGTTTCAACGTATAGCAGAATCTTCCCCCCCCTTCCCCATTCTAAATTTCAACGTATAGCAAAAACCTGCCGCGCCCCCTTTCCAAGCTTCAACGTATAGCAGAAACCTCAAAACACAAGGGTATATGAAACGGGCTTATAGTTTCAACATTATCGCGTGGAAATGCATAAACATTATCACAGTGAATCCCAATATGAGAGTATTAATAATTAATTAAATTAATATGATGGGAAAGGGATATTTGTAATTTAAAGTAATGTGTAATTTATAATTAATGATAACTGACTCTGATTTAATCCCTTTTGGGATAAAATTAAGACGTGCATGTTAGAAAGTAAATCAGTAAAAATCTCCTGATTACCGGAGTATGATTTTGTACTTAAAACATGGGTTTGTTTCAAACTTTTAAGGTAATATCCACGCAACGCATTACGTAAGCCAAGTCCGGTATGGAGGTTCTGCCTTTGCGAGACTTCGGATAAGTGAAGATAAGAGTCACGATAAGTTTGGCGTGGGGGGCAGTCTGGAGTTTGACATCCCTGTCTACAAACCCCTTCAAGTAAACGTCGGAGTGAAGGCAGGTTTCAATTTCTTGGACGCCAACACCAACAATTCCTACTCCAAGGACATAACTATAGAATCAAGTCCAGTAATGGCCGGTTTTCCCAATACTATTGACGAAATGTTTGACCTCTTGTCCACTTTTCCGGAAACAGTCGAGGCTGTAAAGCATGCAAAGTTAGGGGGTGTTGTAGGGGTGCCGATTTTATTCCAATTGTCCCCAATAGAAGAGATCCTGTACGAAGACCCCGAAGGGGATGGTAAGGTCGGCTCTTCTGCAGGTCCTGTAAAGATCCCGAATCCTGTGCAGCCCCGCTACATCCTCCTGGACCCTGTGGTCCTTGAGGAGCTGAATGATCTGGTATTCACTCTACTAGACTTCGAAGGACCGAGTGGGATTGGCTACACCCAACTGATTAAGAATAAGGACTTCAGACTAGCCTATCTCCTAACCGGAAGTGAAGGGCAGATGGAGAATCCTTGGGTTGTCAAAGTTCTGAAAGAAGAATTGAGACTCCGGGGGATTGCTGACGATCTGAGTGCGAGAGCTGATAAGATGTTCCAAGATTATAAGCAAGGGTATGCCAAGGAAGTTGAAATAATTGCCCTTATCCAGGTGTATAAAAAGGAGTTTAATTACCCGGAGGTATTAAAGAGTGCTGGAAAGGAGGCAGGAGAAGGACGAAAGTTACTTTCAGATGTTCAAACGGCGGACGCCACGATTAGCGGAATCCCTGACCTATTTCTATTTTCTAAGGAGAAGGTCCGTCTGTGGAAATTGGGCGGAGGAGTACAGAAATATCGTCTCCTCCTCAGCACCAACGGAGAGCCCGTCCAAGGGTCCTTCATCCAGTTGTACTCTATCTCTGAGGAACTACAAAAGTTAGGGTTGCACCTTCGAGTGGCGATGCCCAACGTTGTGGAGGACTTTTCCCTCCAGCTTATCTTGGAGTATGAGACTCAGAGGTCGGAAGTATTTGATGAATCTACAGCAGAAGGGTCCTTAAGGGCCCCTAAGACAGAGGAGAAGAGGACTTATTCAGGCAAAGATATCCTGTTTGTTGGAAACCTTCTCGAAGAAATCGTCCGAGCCAGAACTCGGGCTTATCGAAACAGCTCGCAGTTCTACTCCCTTCTAGCTCTGCAAGAAGGTCACTCCAGCCCTTCAACCCTGGACTTATCTGCCCTTGGCTTCTTTATCCAAGGGATTCAGGAGCTTAGTAAGGGTATCTCTGTGGTTAACACTTATCTGGAAATGTTGGAGGAGTTGAGTTTGAGATCGGAGTTGGATGAGCTGACGTTTGTAATTCCAATACAATTCTTACCATCCGCCTACTCCGCCTTGGAACTTTATAGATGGATTGCTGTAAATCTTAAAGGGATCCCCTTCCGAGCTATCATTGGGTACTTTGAAATATCTGAGAAAAAGGGGGCCCCCCTTATTCTAGTTTATGGCAGAAACTCTCAACTGATTGCCGTCTGCTTGGATCAGTTTGATGGAATGATTTTACTCTATAAACTCCAAAGGAATGATAAGAACTTGGGGATCCTTTCTCCGCAAGCTGTTCCAAACTATTCCCTTTGTCCAGACTCTGTAGAAGTTTCCCATGAAATGGGTTCCCTATTTGCGGCGGAATATCTCCTTGCAGAGGTTATCACTCCGTTCGACAACCTTTCAGTTGGGAGCCGGGCATTGGACCGAGCCGAGGAGATAGTACACCAAGCTTGCTACTCATCCCCGTGGACGTTGATGTCTACTTTGGCCGGGTATTTGGTTTCCACCCTCGGGGGGAAGCTGATTCCCATTTTGAGGAGCCAAGGTTGGTCAGAGGAACTCGGGTTTGGTCAAGGTCTGACGGACGAACAAGTTGGTTTCTTGAAAAAAGACTTGGGTGACTTTCAAACAGATTATTTCAAACTTACGAACCAAGCTTCCCAGATTCTGCAGGGAATCAAGGGGATATTTTCGGAAGTGATGACAATTAAGTGGAGAGATGAAGTTCTAGCTTGTTGTAAAACGGGCGACTTTGAAAGAATTGAACCGATCTACTCCGAAATGAAGGAGCTGCTGACTAAGATGGAGGTCAAGAAACCTGGAGATGTGGAAATGAGGGCGGTTCTGGACCTCGTTGAGTCATTCAGACGGTCGGAAGCTGAACTATTCCAACAGTTTGTAGCTTTCATAACGGCCCCTGACCTTTTTGGTGAAAGGGCTCTCCTACCTTTATGTCTATATTTCATAAATGACCCCGTCCTTAAGGTCTTGGATCCCGACCTACTGTCAAAAGTCAGTGCAGCGATTGGAGAGAAATCCTTCGTTAAGGTGGCTGGTCTCCTCCGTTACGCCAGATATGACAATAACCTCAAGCTTCTTCAGCACTCTTTGTCACTCGAAAATTCTAAAAAGACCCTGGAGGATCTGGACAGGGTTATCGAAACAGTGGAGGTGGTTAGTCGATTCAGTCCCCCACAACAAGAGTGGGTGTGGCGAAATCCAAAGTTCCAGTATTGGATCCGTCTCTTTGAGCAGTCGACCCCCCTTACGGCTAAACTTCTCGAGGTTTATTGCAAAGACGGGGAAGACCCTTGTCCGGAATGGTTTCCGGGTTTTATAAAGTCCAAAGTGAATCTACTCAAGGGTCAAATATTTCGTGAGGGATTCGGATGGCCGACTTGTTGGGAAACTAAGGAACAAATGGTTGAAGCCTTGAGAGCTGTCCTTGCTAGGAACATCCTACCTACAGACTTTAATTTAGTTTTAATGAAAAACCTAAACAAAGAGCCAAGTTTAAGGAGATTATTGGAAGGGACGGACCTCCTTGATTTTTGGAACTCGGACCATGGCCATTTTACTGAATCCTGGTCCATGGAGGATATTGCTACGGCTGTGGACCATCTTCTAATCTCAGAGGACCACACCCCCATTACTATCCTTGAACCAGCAATTTCCATTAGGTACACTAGCCCCAATCACAACGTGGAAGCCGTGACCCTTGCTCCACCATTGAGTGACCTTTTCCCGGAAGGAATACCCTACTTGACCTATGGAAAGTATGTTAAATTACACAACCAGGTCACAACAGCCCCTTATATTACTTCGGTGGATTCTGAAGAGATAGCTAAAGGTCTGCCGGAGGTCCTGGAGTATATTTGGAAAGAGGTTAAAGTTCACAATGGGGGTCCCTTGGACGTTCTTACCGTTGCTCAATACCTAAACTACCCTTTCACCCGCCCTGCAGCCCCTTTTGAGATGAATGACCTCACAAACCGGTTGTCCCAGCTCGGCTGTTTCAAACTACATGACAATAAACCCATTCCCGACTCCACAGGAGAGTTCCCCCCGCCCTTCTTCTCCAGGAGTGACTGGCTGACCCTAATTTTAAACGCTGTGGACGCCACAACATGTGATAGACTTCTTGAGGCAATAGGTCATGAGGGACTGCATGCTCTGCCCATGTTCATACCTGACCTTACAAAGTCCCCAGAGTTGGAGGTCAAGTCCCTAGTCAGCCACCTAAGGTTTGTTGATGTTGAGAGACATTTATCAACCCAGATAAGCCAAACTCGGCTCTTATCAACTCCGTACAAACTCCTGACCGCTATCCGCGTCGGAAAAAGTCCTTTAGGGAAGAGTTCCATTTTAAATGAGACTATTTTCAACAAGAAACTCCACATGTTTTCTTCAAAGTTGGAGCAAGGGTCAGAAGCAGGGTCTCCTTTAGCTAGGAAAGGTCTTGTTGAGGTCGCCTGGCTGTCGGGGACCACCACTGAGGATCACTTTTACGAAAACAGTGTTCGAAACTATTATGAATCGAATGGACACTTGATTCATCTTGCTAACGTCCACGGAGACTTTTTGGAACTCCCGACGGATCTTATCAACGACCTCGTAACCCGGTCTGGGGGCTTCCTTGTATTCTTTAGTGGGAATTCGTGGGTGGACTTCCAGGACAAATCCAACCGTCTCAAGTTATTGTTGAAGAATCGATCCACTCATAATCTTTATTTAAATCCTGATCCAAAGTCAGAGACTTTACTCAATCCAGGAAGCATTCTGAAGTTTGGAGAGGATAGTCTTAACCTTGCTCGAGTTCAACAGGCTCTGGGTTATCTTATTTCCAACTCCAAAGCTTCGTCGTCAAGTCCCCCTGATGAAGCGTCCGACGGAGGAAGTAACCCTGGACTAGAATTGGTCCAGTTTATTCGAGAATCCTCTGTGGAGTTTGTCAAAGCAGCTTTAGGAGGAAGTCCAGGGTCCCTTTCGCAGGGGCATGAATCAATTTGGCAAACAACGATGGGCCTATTCTGCCAGCTCCAAAGTCTCCCTTTACAAGAGCGACTACAGGGCCTTAATTACCTGGATAAAGAGCTAGTATCCCTGACGAAGGAGGCTTCCAAGGGTTGTTTGGATAAGATACTCTCCTTGCAGGAAGAACTTAAGGAGTCTGTTGATGAAGAAACGGTCCAAATCCTACGAAATGAGGTTATCAAGTTTAACGAACATTCTCTAAGTCCAATTAGCTTATTCCGGGAGTTGAATCTTTACTTGAACTCTGTCCCTGTCGACCATCCCATGGTTAAGGACTACCAGAACATCCTCATCGAGAACTTCATGCAGGGCGAGACATTTGAACTTTTCAATACAAGTTACGGAAACATAATGTGGGACTTCCCCCTACAAACCTGCTTCGAATCCCTTCAAAAGAACTCCAAGATATTCGTCATTTCCACCCTCGGCCTTCAAGGGTCGTATAAATCTACTTTGCTAAACAATATTTTTGGATCAGGGTTCCCCGTAAGGGCTGGTGGGTGTACTAATGGCCTCCTCGCAAGACTTCTGACCCTTGAGGACTCTTTCAAAGACAAAACGGGCGTGGACGCCGTACTTCTTATCGACTCTGAAGGGTTCAACAGACCGGAGAATGTCTGTGACCTTGAAGCGCTGAAGAAGGAACGTCAGTTGGCCACGTTTATTCTTGGAATAAGTGACCTCTGCCTTGTACCCTTGATCACCAACTCTGAGAAGGATTTCGAACCCCTTAAGGATATTTTAGAAATGGCCCTGCTAAGCATGACCCTCAAGACAGACGTCCCGACCAAACCTAACATTCTACTTGTTCAAAATGACGTGACTGAAGTTGGAGCGACGGGGATTCTGGAGCGATTAGCCAAGAGTTTAGTTTCCATAAGTGAAACGCTTGAAGATAAGTCGACCCAGCTTGGATACATCCACCATACGACGGATGTCTTTGAACATATATTCGAAAACCTGAGTTCGAACAGTCTCCTAGAAAATGTGGGTGGGCCTGAGGCCACGAGAGGTCTAAGGTCTAGGATCGAAATGGAGATGAAGGGAGGTCAGGTGGAGACTGGATGGTATTTTAAAACAAAAGACTACTGGGACCTGATTTCCACTGACCCTTTCCTCCGATTTAGAAACTTGGAGGAACTTAACGCAAGTTTTACTCAGTCGGAGAAACTTTGTGCCATCAATTCTGAAATCGAGTCAACATTTTTGATCCATGAAAGAGAACTATTAGAGGTCCGAATACCCCAAGAAGGGGGGGACTTCAGGGTTTTTGAGCATTTGAAAGAGGGTGACGTCCATCGACTAAATAGAGTTCCATTCTCATGCGATCAGCGTCCTACCGACTTGTCAGCGTCCTGTAAATGCACGGATGCTTCCACCCTTGTGCAAAAGTTCCTGGGAGAACTGGAGTCAACTACGGGAGAAAAAGACCGGGTAGCGGATGATATTGAGGTTATCATCGAACGGGTGAGACAAACCCTGATTTCCCAGTTGGACCAAAGAGCCTTCTCTTTCGAAATTGAGAATGGGATCCGAAACGGTGTCCTCCATGAATACCTCAAGGAACTTGTCGGTTCAGTAGAAAAGACCCAACTTTGGATACAGTTCAAGCGTTTTGTCTCAACAAAAATTGGGATTCCACCCTGGTCTGCCTGTATTTTAAACGAACTCCAGATCTACTATTCCCAACATGTTATTTCTGGATTAGAAGGGTTGGAAAGTTTTGAAAATAGAAGAGGTGCTTTTGATGTAACTCCGTTTGAGGTTGATGTGGACTGTCCATTCGATAACTATTTGATGAATGAAGGGGGGCTCCATTGGAAGAAATTAACCTGGTTTAAATTGGAAGTGAAGAAGTGGATCCACCAAGGGAGGTCTTCGTGGGATATTGTGGAAACGTATCATTCCGGAATGGTGAAACCCCTACATCAAGTTTTGGTTAAAACGATCCAGTCGGATGACATTCTTGTGGATAATCCATTTCCTATTTTATTACCCGAATTTATTGTTCAAATGCATTTGTACGGGATTAAGAGGTTTGTGCAGGATTGGGCTAACAAGTTTAATCTCTGGAGTTCCGAACACAACCCTCTGAATCTACTCGAAATTAAGGAACATCTCTTTCCTGATCGGTTGTTTAGTACGGAATATTAAAAACGTCAGTAAGGGGAAGAAATACCGGAAGAATTATTCAAAACTAATTGGAGTATTCAAGGAAAAATAGGAAATAAATACTAAATAGGATCCCGTTTCCGGTTTCTCTAGGACAGTACACCTTTTTCCAACTTGATGCCCGAACCCGGAATAGCTTTTATTATGAATTTTCAATTAATTTAATCTAGTCCAATCAATATTAATTCTAGGTAGGTTTCAAAAGAGGAAAAATGAGACAGAAAGGTTAGAATTAGAATTATTCAATAAAATTAAAGTCATTACGATTATCTTTGCATCTCTCGTTACGGATTTCGTTTATTTCTTGCCAATTTGTAATAAAACGTGCAAGTTTAATAAACTGGAGACTGTGCATGGGTTCCTACAAGTTGATTCGTCATAAGGTATTCATCTCATCACTATTAAATTGAGCCCCAAACGGGTAAGAGTCGAAGGGCACACCCCTTCCAGGGAAATCCAATGGTGTAGTACAACTGCTAGGTTAACATCTTATCATTTATAGAAGTGAACGAGCAATTTTTAGAGACCAAAATAAACCAAATCGGATCAAAATTGAGGCAGTGTAAGAGATAATTAATTTGAGACAATTATAGCGTATGTTAATCCGGTTTTAATCCAACTTTGTTCTTTTATCATTAAGCAAAATCCATAAATAAATCCATATCTTTATTGGTTCATAATTCAGGCTCTTATGACCCATAAATACAGTTAATTTAGTGATTAAGTATTGGAATTGTTTGGAAATGGAAACAACACCCTTAACAGTTACTTTAGTGCTTTTGTCTTAGAAGGAATGATTTTGCTTAATACATTAAGCATGGCTTTCCTGTATGCCGGGACGGCAAAGGCATAAATGAGCGGATTAATGCAACTGTTAAAGTATCTGAGCCAGGCCAATGTGAGAAAAACCCGGTCAGGGACCTGACCCGGGTTGTAGGTCATGTAGAGGTTAAGGGTGAAGGGGGGTCCGTAAGACAGGAGCATAACTCCCACAAGGAAGGCCAGTCGATTAGCCAGATTTATTTGCTTCCTGGTCGTCCCATCCAAATCCTTATTTTTGCTACCACTCTCTTGAGGGAGGATTTGTGTGGTTGACCCTGCAGACTCTGGGTCTCGACCCCCAGAGGATGATGAGGGGCCGGTGGTTACCACTCCACTTCCGGTTATCTTAGTTGAGGAGAGTGGTTGATTGATCTTTACCCTCAGAGCGTTTGTGTGTTTGGTAGCGATTTCAAAGATCTTCCAATAGAGGATGATCATAATGGCTGCGGGGATGTAGAGGGACCCGACAACAGCTATCAGGATGTGACCTGGTCTTCGGTTTACGGGACAGTCGTACCAATCTGTACTGGGCGTATCCGGGAAAAGGAACAGGGAGGTTGACATCAGAAAGGCTGACGTTAGCCACACACCTAGACAAGTCAGGAAATGCCATTATTATTCATCCTTATTTAGGGTATCCTGTGGGATTGTTACATTGGGATTAATTTATGGGATTTGTAGGATTTAAAGGGTCTAGCACACTTGCCCTGTGTGGGATTTGACGGGATTAGTACTGTCGTGGTAAGTGGGATTTGTGGGATTTAATCGGATTAATACTGTCGTGGTAAGTGGAATTTGTGGGATTAAACGGGATTAGTACTGTCGTGATAAGTGGGATTGAAGGGATTGAAGGGATTAATACTGTCATGGTAAGTGGGATTTGTGGGATTCGCCGGGGTGGAATTTAACCGAAATTTCGAAATTTCCAAAAAGTTGTGATTTCTAAAACCCTTGTGTTTCCTTACCCAATATTCCCAAGTATATTCTATTCCTTGTAAGTATTTCCTTGTGCCTAAGAGGCCACCTTACTCCAATATACCGTTCGATGCAAATAGAGCAAGTGGACAGAATGGAACTTCCGCACATCATGAAATGGTAGACGGTCCAGGCTGTGCACCCCGCTGGACCAAAGTACCACGTTTTTGTTAGAAAAAGGGACAATAGAAAAGGCATGACCCCAAGACCCACAAGAAGGTCACACAGGGCCAGATTAGCAATAAAGTAGTGGGTGGGGAAACGGAGGGTGCGGGGTCGAGTGGCGAACACGTACAAAACTAAACAGTTTCCCAACACCGTTCCCAATATAATAAGTGACAATGGAATCACACTAACTGTTTCTCTCCAAGTCCAAATCACATTTGGTGAAGGCCAAGAAGAAAGGTATTCGGGGAACGGCATTTTACAAATCCAATTTATTTCTATTTATTTTACAACAACTTTGTGAAATTATACGGGATTTGGGAACTTTTCATGATATTTTTTAGCCTAAATACAACGATTTAAATATTTGACTAAATATTCGAGCAGTTTTAAAAATGTTAGTATTTAAGTAAAAGACCCTGCTTGGATGGAAGGTTTAAAATGTATAAATGGCAATTCATAAGGAATCCTTCTCGTATTTATATCCCAACCTGACGCATTCGTGGTTTGGGTGACAGGGGATTTTCTTAAAAAAGTGAGGACATTTCCTTGGAACATTTTGCACAAGTTTGTTTGTGGTAAAAAGATGAGAAACGGTTTCCAGAAAAAACTAGATTTCAATGCGAAATGAAAAAACTATTTGTACTGTACTCCAAATTCCAAGGAACAATTTGTATTCCAAATTCCAAGCGTGTGTGTATAATTATGGCTCATTCAAAATAGAAATCCCTATTATTTATTACGGACTATTGGAATGGATGAATCATTTAGACTTAAATATAAATACAACAACCGCAGACTGTTTTTCTGCGTAGAATTATGACCCAAAACCCATAACGATTCCATAATGTGTTCTAGAGTAGAGAAATTTGGTTGGAAGAATTGAAATATAAAATGATAATCA
>JAQFZX010003805.1:0-10395 GCA_034682405.1 Hydroisotoma schaefferi | reverse complement strand
AGGCCGGCCTGCTCGACCTCCCCGCTGTTATTGATCACATCTTAAAAGTGACAGGACAGCCCAAGACTTATTATGTGCGTCATTATTCTATGGGATTTTCTCAGTACACGGTCTGCATGTCTTTGAAACCCGAATACGGTAGGAAGATTGCTGTAGGCTTCATGCTTTTTCCTGTTTGGTATTAAGGAGCTGCATACAATCCTGTAGTGAGGACCGTAATCTCTTCTGCTGCCCCATTTAAGGTAAATAAACCTGTTGTAAACAGGTGTAATTAAGGGCTGATAACGAGTCAATAGACCGTCATTTTTTGTGGCATTGGTACAATCTAGGACGTTCTGTGTTGTTTGGGGTAGGTCAAGACATTTTGGGGAGTAGTAATGAAAGAGTAAGGATAAAAGAGGACGGAAAAAAGCGGAAGCGGATATAAGAAATAGATGAAAGAGGATATGTATAAAAAAGAAAGCGTATAAAAGAGGATTCTAGAGTAAAGGTTTCAAATTCAACTGGATTTTTTATCATTAAAAAACCTCTTGTACCGTGGTCATTGCTGCAGTTTAAGCCTGTCTGAGGCTTATGTAACCGCGGCCGTGTATCTGTCTGTCAGCACTATACCTCAAGTACGGGTTAAGCGAGGTCCCTAAAATTTGATACACGCATTTATTAGATTTAACATGAAAGGTGTGGCTTAATGGGGTTGAAATCGTTGCTAAACTACTTTATTATCTGGTTACTTTTTTAACCGTCCTCTTTTATACCGTTCCTTTTTTTCCCTTTCCTTTATTATAACATTCCTCTATTATCTGCTTCGTTTATTATGACCTTTCTTACCTTTTCCTTTACTCTATTATACCCTTTCTCTTTTATCCTCTTCCCCTATTATCCGCTTCCTCTTTTTTCCATCTTTAATACCCTTCCTCTTTTATCGTTTCTCTTTTGTCCGAAAACCTAAGGGCAATTAGAGACATTCTGGGGTTTTTGGGGCAGTGTGAGAAATTTTTGAGAAGTTTTGGGGTGTTTGCGTAAAAATGTGGCCAATCTGAGACAAAAGTTTCCACAAAAGGTTGAATGAAGTTGTCGAGGTTGTGGGTGCCGTTAATTAGAGTCTCACACTGCTCCATTTGACCTTCGCAAGGTCATAATTTTCTACCTGAGGGTCGCAGAACATTTTTGATCATTGTTTTGAAATGTCCTAGTAAGTTCCTTTCCAACGATACCATGGTTGATGGGGGTAAGCATTATTAAAAGTGTGACCTTTTACCCCACTCCCTACAAGGTGTAACTGATATAACCAATCTTCATTTGTACTGTGTCCCGGGACGTTGTATTTCAAAATCCGAAAACAGAATTAAAAAAGTACGACCGTTCGAAATTTATCACCCGGATAGACGGCTGACCTTCGCAACGTCATAACTTTTGACCTGAGTGTTACAGAACCATTCCAACACCTGTTTTTAAATTTCCTACCTGATACCTTTCAAACAATAGCAAACTTGACAGGGGTTGCTATGTAATTTTTTGGTGACCTGTGACCGTTGATATTGAGTAGTAGAGTACACAAGTTCAATTTTGAAACTTGAAGTAAATTGAGACTTTAGTGACAAATATCCGAAAGCAGAACTCAAAAAATTTAACAGTTTGAACATTATTGCTCGGACCGACAGACGGACGAACGGAAAGACCGACGGAGAGATAGACAGACCGACGGACGGACGGACAGACGGACGGAGAGATGGACAGACGAACGGTCACAGTGACAGAACGTCACATAAAAGGCTTTGCACCTTCTTATAAACCTTGGCCACTGAGTAGTTAACTTCACAGCGTGGACTGCTGATGGTTATCTGCATAGGCTAGGGGCAATCACGAAGGGGTACAAATATCATTAAAGGATACGGTGGGGTCTGGCTGGCCGGGACTGCTTAACACGTGAAAGAAAGGACTTATTGCGAATTGGAAGGGGTACATTCTAAAAACCAGGGATACAATGTACTCTCGTACCACTAGTGGTTGCACCAATGGTTATATGCTAATAGTTGGATAACCAGTACATCTTTTTTTGTCCACACAGTACCTCAATATGCTGATAGTTAATGGTATTTCTATTTATAAGAAACTTGGCATTCTGCCCATGACAACTACTTGGCTGCCCAGACATCGGCTGAACTAGAACAGATGTGCCCCAACGCTACCCAAAACTGTGGTGTTTGTTCCTCATCCACCTACGCTAAGTTTATATATTATGCACAGCAAATGAACGAGGTTTGCAAAGTACCCAACGCGTTAAGGAATAGGGTCTACCTCCTAACCCTACCCGTAACCCTGTCCCCTAACCCTACCCCCTAACCGTACCTCCTAACCCTACCCCCTAACCGTACCTCCTAACCCTACCTCCTTACCCTACCTCCTAACCCTACCCCCTAACCGTACCTCCTAACTCTACCTCCTTACCCTACCTCCAAACTCTACCCCCTAACACTACCCCCTAACCGTACCTAACCGTATCTAACCCTACCCCAAAGAGCTGGGCGGAGTCTGATTAACATACAAAGTATAAAGCCTTTCAGGAATTCCAGGGGGTACATTTGAAAACCAGTCGGTTGGGCGGACGTTGTTTCGCCTATGTTCTTCAAAATTGTTCAGTTCCCAGGATCTAATGTCTCCGTTATTTTCAGACAGTCGCTCCATTTTTGAGTGCGAGGTACATGGACACAGGGTCAGGGTAAAGTAGATATTTCTATCTACTTTCACATTACGCCCAGAATATGATCTGCAAAAGTTTCCGTCCCTACCTCTATCCAGACGCGTTCAGAAATATCCAAGCATATGGATCCAATAAACCTCTAGATTATCCCCTGGAAAATAAAATCGCACCTACTGTAGCATATTAGGGATCCGGGGACAACATGGCCGAGTCTACATCCACCAAAAAAACTTTGAAAAAAGTTGCTCCAGGAATAATCAAAGAAAATAATCGAGTCCCGCAATCGGCCTTTGATCATATGGATTTTATTTCCGCCATTCATATCCATAAATTGTATTACAACCGGATTCAATGAATTTTGGACCAAAAACGCTACGTTGATCGTTAGTGAAGATATTTTTTTGGAATAGAACTAAAAAACACGTCACTGGGGAAATTATTCTGATTATTTTGAATGGCCCAGTCTAACGGTATGCAAACTTCTTGGTAAACTGCTTCAAGTTATCGAAAAGGAAATGACTCTTCCAAAGGATTGTGATTGTGATTTTGTCTAGGATTCGAAGGGTTGAATTAATATGATGGGTGAACTTTCTGCTGGTCTGCCCATTTCTTTTTACCTTCATCAATGGAATGGTTGGAGAATTTGCAATAATTACAGAACTTTGCATTGATGTTGTTGTGATTTCTCTGATAAGTAGAAAGATTGTTGTTTCGATTCTGTGGATGATAATTAGTTCGATTGTGTTGCTTTGACTGCTGATGAGATTGGGACTGAGGTTGAGATTGGGATGATGACGATGATGCAGTTGTATTATTAGCTGCATGATTACATTCAGGTTTACAAACTACCGCATCTCTTGAGTCGGGGTTTTGAGTCATAGTAGAGGGATTGTGCATAGGTATCAGAATCATACTGTCAGAATATCTAGGCATGGTATTATTGAAAATAGGAATTGGACTGAAATAACTTGAACTTGAACTTGTAAGTGAATTTGTGTCTGTATAGGTACTTTGTGTACCGGACGAATTGGTGTCAGAATTAGCATTAAATGTTAAGGTAGTACTGCTAACTGCAACTGTCGAGCCTGAGGCTATAATCACCAGTCCGGGTTTCAAATTATTCAAATCCCGTACTGCCATATCTATCTGACTTTGCATGAAATTCATAGCTACAGACATTCTTTCCATCCACATTTGAACGAGGATTGTATCAGAGTCTGAAATCGACGGACCTGGGCCATGACTACAGTCTGCATGATGTTTGTCATCTTCCCCACCAGACATTATGACAAAATTATTTTAAAAGTTTAAGACAAAACAATGCAAAAAAGGTGACTGAACTTGGGATAAATGCAAGGGTTTTCAGCACAATTATGAAGCTGACTGAACTGGAGACTGAGTTAGGATAGAAATTAAGTTACTTCAATTAGTGTAGAAATATTACTTATGAAAGTGAATATTGAATTAGGAGTTCGGATCAAAAAATGGTAACTTATTTCTTAAAAAGCCTACTGAAAAATCAGTTTTACACGTTGGGCGCCAGTTTATAAGTACAATGGGAGTAAGGAAGGATGAATTAGTAATTGTGTTACATAAAAGTGGGTTGGACTACTCCAGTTCAGATTTTGGATTAATAAAAAGCGCTTTATTCTACATCAAATCTAATAATAAACATGTATGCTAAAGTTAAGACTCCATTACTCCATACACCCGTCTCAGGGATGATGGAACCCGTATCAGGTTCTCTAAAGGGAATTAGGAATTAGATAATATCTCTGACCAGTCTCAGGCAAGGTTCATCAGACAAGACTTAAAAGTAGAATGATTCTTGGAGCTGCAGAGCGGGGTCTTTCTTAAAGTGCTGGTCCGCTAAAGACGCAAGATTCCTTCTAGAAGAAAGAGGAACTTTCCAGTCTCAGGAAAGCTAGGGAAGGATAGGAAGTTAGTGTTTAGCAAGTCACATGCTTATAAGGTCAATAACTGAGGTCAAGCTACTGACTAGAATGTGGGAATGGTTTGGCCTCATAGATTGAAGGAAAAACTGGCTGCTTATCCTATAAATATTTAATGTTAGACCAAGAAGAGCGAAGTAATTAAATTACGATGTTTTTATTCCATAATTTACTCTCTGTTTTAATACCAATAAATTATATCTTGGACATTTTTAAAAGAACGCAACTCGACTCCTCACAATCAGGGTTCACTATAAACCAATCAACCACTGACTTGATAACCAATCCACCTTGGTGTAACCAATAAACCATAACTGCACACCAAGTTACTTTTAGATTTAGATTCGAGAATATTTCCTTTAAATTGACAACTTTTTAAAAAACTCCAAAAATTAGTTATTGAGATTTTTTACCCGGGTGGGCCGTTTGACCCGCATGGGTATCGGTACTTCGTCCGATCTTCTTCCTCACGAAATTCAATAGGGTTCTTTCTCCCTGTGTAGTTCACCTACCAAATTCGGTGAACCTGGCTTAACCAGTACTTGAGTTATCGTGCCAACAGACGGACACACGGACAGACCTCCACGGTGGTTACATAAGCCTTACACAGGCTAAAAATTGGGGGTTCTAGCTTAATCCATAGTTTACCTGTGGCGATGGCGTAACCCTGCGGGTATCAATACTTCTTACTATTGCCCTGAAATTGAGTAGGTCTCCTGCTGTTATTCTAGATAGTACACTCAACAACTTTTAAGGGCGGTTAACCCACCCCTACGGGTATCATTACTTCTTTATATGGTCACGCTCAGTTCAATAGTGCTCTTTCTGTTAACCTTAAACATGCACATACCAAATTTGGGCGATCTAGCTTTACCTACACTGGAGTTATTGAGCATTTGTACCCGTGCGGGTAGTTTAACCCCAACGGGTATCAATATTTATTTCGATTATCCCGAAATTCAATAGTGCTCTTTCTGTTAACCTAAACCATGCACATACCAAATTTGGTGAAGCTGCCTTAACCCGAACTTGAGTTATCGTGCCAACAGACGGACACACTGACAGAAGGACACACGGCCACCGTGGTTACATAAGCCTTCGACAGGCTAAAAAGCAAGGTAAATGTGCATAAAACTATGCAGATCACGGCCAATAAACTTACATTTGCTGTTCGCATACGGTCAGGTCATAGCAACGGAAAAATAAAATAAACACAAAAGTATTCTGGAGGGCAAACTGCCCTCCAAGCTGCTCAAGCGCATTCGATCTTCGCAACATTTAAAGAAACACTTTATTATTTTAAAGGTTAAAAATGATAATAAAGGAAAAACGGGGACAGGAGGGGGTAAGCAAAATGCTCTGAACGCAGTTGATTTCTTATTCTTTGAAATTATTGGAACGGATTCACCTGTGATTAACGGACTGAATATTGGAGAGTCCGAAACACCTATCCCAGCCACCAACAACACTGCAGCGGCCGTTCCCAACACAAATGCGGCTATTCTATCCCCTGATTGTGCTAACATCCCTCTAGAAAGCTCTACTACACCATCGACTACTCCATCACGGTCATCTTCTTTAGGTCGTTCTGCCAGGAAGCGGAAGTCAGGTTTGAATCGTGAAGCAGAAACCAACGAACTTTCGAGAAAGCGCGCTTAACAATCCAAACTAATGCAAATAAAGATCTACAAGCATCGTTTGGAAGCCCGTAAACTTGAAATACAGCTCAGTTTACCTCCATCAAGCTTTACTAAGGACTACCAAAACATGCATTCTGAATAAACACAACTTTATTTCAATTTCCGTGAGGTTATTTAAATTACTCTAATTTTAATGTAGTAAATGTTTAGTACAATGTACGTTTGCAAGCTTGCATGTATTAAATACATTTTGTAGGAGACTTACAAATAGAAATTATCGAAAGAAATTAATTAACTCGAACGTCTTCGGGCTGATCTTCGTTTGGTGCTTCGATCAAGAAATCCTCCGTGGTGGTTATGTTGTGTAACGCTGCATAAGCCATCACAATCCTACCCGCAAACTAAGGATAAGGCCTCACATAATTAATGCACGGAAAGCGCTCCTTCAGTACTCCAAATGCGTCTTCTACTAGCCGCTTTGTTCGTCTGCGACACTGATTCCAACGTAATTCCGCCGGGTCGTGTACATTGTTGTTGTAAGGAGTTATCAACCAGTCCTGCATGCCATAACCCGAGTCACCTAAGATATTACATTACAGTTCATTTAAATACATTATTAAAAGCCTAATTTTGCTTTCACCTAAAATCACAGCGCCCGCAAACGGCCTCCAGCCCTCTTCGAACCTCCGATAGACTGCTGCGTTTCTAAAAACTCGAGAATCGTGTACAGATCCAGGCCAACGGGAGTTCACGCTGTTAAAGCTGTAATCGGGTCCACAGATCATGATAGCGTTCAGAGAGTGATTGCCGTGTCTGTCCACGAAATGTTCTTCATTGAAAGTCGGGGCATCGATTTTAATAAGGGTGCCATCAACACACCCAGCAACACTGGGAAAAGGGATAGCCTCCTTTTTGCATATAATCTTCAGCTAACTCATGAGTATTAGTAGGCCAGCAAACCACTTCTTGGAATAAATGATCAACAACATCGTTAACAAATCGCCGGACAATTCTGCAGACGGTGGACTTCGACATTCCATGCAAATTACCCAGTCCATGATAATATCCACCATTTCCGAGCCAGTGGAGACCGACCAGTATTTGCTGCTGAGGCGTAAGAGCCATATTCTTATCAGTATCCACAAGAAATTCCCCAATCTGGTCCAATAAGCCGTCTACTTCCCCCGTCGCATACGGAACTTTTCGCGAAACTGTGCATCATTTTCCACAATAAAGTTGACCCTGACCCTATAAGCTCGTCGCGGTGCAGGTTCAGCATCGCTGGCATCACTGCTGGATTCCAACATGTTCAACAAATCCATGGCTGTAAATTAAAATCATGCGGTTGTGTTGTGCTTTTTTCAATTTAGGATTTAAAACAATTGAGCCATATAAGTATGTATCAATATTTTTGAATTTGTACCTCTTTAGTTCCCCAAGGTTAAGAAATACTCCCAATAGGAAATGAAACACGTTATCATTGGCCGTTTCTAAAATCAGGATGGATTTAATAGGTTAATTTTTAAAAACTTCAAACTTTGTAGTACCTTGGAAGCCACTGCCAAATTATATGAAGAGTGCAGAGTTTTGAAACTTTTAAAATAATATTTGTTGCTTGGTGAAACGCAAACGCCCTTTTACAGTGCTCCACCGCTGCGCTTTTCACTCCACAAGTTGACCTCTGCACACTGCAATTTTCTCTGCATTTGTTGTTATGGTGAAATGCTCTGCACTTCAAAGCACATAAAAACTTGCAGAACGCAGAGTGAAGTGTGTCTGGTGAGATAGGACACTTATGTTTTTAGACACTTTTAAACAACGCATCATTATTTTTGATAATAAAAACACTGCGTTTACTATGACTCTCGTTCTAAAATGAAATGATGAAATGGACATGGACAACGTATGGAAGGTAACAAAAAGGTAGTGGCGAATTATTCCGGGGGCTAATTGCATGGGGAACCGTAAATATACCGTATTTCCCGAATGATGCCTCCTGAATTGGACATTCTATTAACATGGGCAAGATAGGGCAAAATCCTAATTTTAACATAGTAGTAACGTAGTCGTAGAGGGCCAGGGCCATTATACCGGGAGGAGGGTTTTACTTTAAGAATTGTGGTACCCTAAAACCCGGTCCATATGTCGCATCAGCGGATTAGTCGCGTTCACTTATTAGTCTCATTAAATTGGAACCTAAAAGTTTCAACTCACTAGTCGCAACCCGGCTTAGTGGTCGCATAATTTTTTTTAATAATTAGCTAATCATTAATCATAATCATGGATGGACCATGGCTTATGAAAGGAAATAGCTTTCTTTAACAGCTTAATTTTAGAATTGTTTTTTTATATTTTAAAATGTGGATTTAAATCCTTTAATTTGTAATTCTGTTTAAGTAATCAATTTTAATATATTCGACAGTGTATTTTTTTGACCGTGTTAAAATTCATTCAGATGTCAGAATTTGTTTGCAGGTAAAATGCCTACAATGTCTGTAAAGATAACTACACTAATCCCTTGCTATTATTTCAATCGTCGTCCGTAAATTCAAGTTTCATTTAAATTAAAAAAGCTTTTTTTTAAATAGGACAAGACATTTGTTATCGCCGTTTATGCATTAGGATTTAATTTAAGATAAGCCAAGATATTTCTATGTTAAATGTCATGAGAGCCTTCTGTTGGGAAAGAAATAAGTTAGTTTTTAGAAGAAGGCATGGGAAGAGCGAGGAGAAAGAGAATCCCTCCAGATATACGTAATTACTAGCAGAAACTCACGGAGAGTAGACGTAGTTTTCCTGTGATCTCAGATCAAATATTTTGTAATTAATATTTATAATTAATAAACACCCTAACTTTACTATGAAAAGGAGTTTATCTTTGCACTGATTATCAGCCCTAAGTTCATGCAGTAACCGGGGATAGTTAGCTGAGAGGGATTTATTCAGGTCATAAGCTAAAGTTAGAAGACGGTTAAAGCACAAAGGGTGCTAGAAATGTCACACAAAGTATTGTATCCAACCCGGTCTTGCAAAGGCAAGAAACACAATAACAACATTACAGTATATCTTTGAATCTACGCTTCAACTGAAATACTATCAATAATTTAATTTTTTGGTACGAAAAGTTGTGCAAAAACGGGCATTAAAAGAACGAAATAGTTAAAATTCGAAATAGAATTTCTCAGTTAAATATTTCTTTGGGGAAGTTAAAAAAATTAATTTGTTTCATTAAATTTTCGCCCTCATTTAGCTTGTCGCACCCCTTTTTGTAGAACATTTTTTCATCAACTTTCACTTATTAGACGCGTCATATGGACCGGGTTTTAGGGTAGTTACTTTTATCACATTTAATTTAGTCATAATTTTTTTAGGAATGCTTTTTTAATATTCGAAAATGCTGGCTTCTCATTCAAAATGCTCGAGAATGCTAAAAATCATGCTCCATACCCAACTATTTTGGAATCCTCGGATGGTTATGCAAGTTTATATTCCAGCAACTCTCAAACACAAGTAAAGAACAAGGTTATTGAAATTTTTCAAATGACAGCAGAGGGCCCTTTTGACCCCCACGAGTACCTAGAACATCTGATTTTACTAAAAAATCGTTATAAATAATTTTTCCATGGTCCTGGGAAGCGGAAGCGGAAGAAGCGGTAAAGATAGTCTGTCAAGGAAAGGAAGATTGTTCTTATAAAACCAAAGCTTTAATAAAATCAATCAATACGTAGTATTTAGTGAGCATTTGATTCAAGGGGTTTGATTTCTAGTCAAGTTATATCATCCATAAATTAGGTGTATTTTTCTAAAATGCATCCGCATTCTGCCAACTAAAGTAAGAATTTTGCTCGAATAATGACGTAGATTCTTCTATTGAATGAAAAATTGAAAAATAAATTTACTTTTGGCATTAAACCTAAAGCCAGTTTAAAACGTATGAAGTTATATACTTGACACCCATTACGGCACCTCGGCAATTCAATATTCTATCGGGTAAAATTTATTTAACATTTTTAGTATGGACAGGTATCTCTGTGACCTCGTTGAAAAAAAGTAGTTTTTAACATGGGGTTCTTATGGGTGACCTGTGACCGTTGCTAAACTA
>JAQFZX010003804.1:0-10397 GCA_034682405.1 Hydroisotoma schaefferi | reverse complement strand
TGTTTGTTAAATGATGCTTGAGTTCTTTTGCATAAAATAATCCTACAAAGTCCATAACCTGTAAATCACAACCGTAAGGGGGCCCAGTCCCCAGGGGATTGTTGTACATTTTGTCCTCATTAGGGCTGACTGCAAGTTCAATATTATCTCCCATAATGGACATGGTCGAGAATGAGGAGGAGGAAGTAGAGTAGAACATGAAGGGTTTTTGTAAATCTGGTTTCAAATATTGTCAACAATTATTGAAGTAATCATCAGTTTTTCCGTGAGTTGTATTCAGCTTTGAAATGGCTTGGTAAAAAAACTTGTTGATTTCTTGAAACGAAATCCTCTCATGGGGTTCGGTTTTCCAGCACTTGAGCATGATTTGGTTGTACCTGAGGGATTATTTATGTTAATTTATCAGTTGATAGGAATTTTGAGTAGGGGTTTTAGGGATTGATAGTACAGGCAGGATATTTATTACATGGCCTGGGTGGTGTGGACAGGTTTGGCTAATCGTAGTCCGAATTCCAGATCGTTGACAAACTCAAGCGTCCAGCCGACACTTGGCCAGGGTACTTCCCCCAAGGTGAATAGTTCGTATAAAGTTACTCCATAAGACCAAACGTCACTTTTGGATGAGAATTGTTGGAACTTGAGGGATTCAAGGGCCATCCAACGCCATGGTAGGGGGCACTATTAAATAAATGTTTAAATTAAACTTAAATTGGATAAAATGAAGACGTTTGAGTAATTAATAAATTAACCGATGTGGTTTTGGTGTAGTTGGAGGATTCTGTTAGTTGTCGAGATAGTCCAAAATCACTTATTTTTGCTATTTGATCCTGTGTCAATAGCACATTTCGTGCGGCTAGATCTGCATGCAAAACGCGTTTAGTTTCTAGGTAATCCATCCCACTGGAAATCTGATAGGCCCATCTAGAATTTTTCAACGTAGGTAGGTATCCATGTAGGCATGAAAGGCTGTTGATACGCATATTACTTTAAGCTAATAAAGTTGTTGGCTACCTGTACAAATCGGCAGTAGAAAAGTTGGATATGTCGTGTGCATCATCAAGAGTTGAGGTCCAATCCGTAGAAATCTTCCCATCTTTGACAAAACTTTGGAAGGTAAGCTTCCGTTTCTCCAAATACGACAGAAGGTCACCATTGGCACAATATTCCACGCCTATTAGGACACTTCCTAAAAACCACCGCAGAAGAGGAGCAATTTAAAACAATTAAAGGCATATCGTATTTCCCTAATTACCTAGTTTCTTGTTTCTCTAGAGAATTATTATTGGAGTCTACGACGGGATAGCCAACGACGGTGTTCGGTGTTGCTAACGACGGGATACCTAACCGACCGGATGGTCTACCGACATTATGGCTTCTTTTAGGATAGATTTAGGACCGCTCGCTCTAGAAAAATTGAGATGGAGCATGCTAGTTTGGAAATAATTGTCCTGAAATAAACCATAATGTCGATATGCCATCCAGACGGTGACCCCTGAATTGTGTACCCGTAATCCTAATCCTGTTGTAATCGTGATTTAAAGCAAGAGAGAGCGAAGCGAAGTTTGTTTTTTAATGTATAGAAGGGTAGGGGAATTAAAGGAGGAAATACGGTATGCTTCTACGTATAATTGTGTAGCGTGTAAATGATCCTACTTCTTTCGATGTTATCCGTACAAGCGGCGATTAAACTGACAACATTGTCATGATGTCCAATATACGACATTGTGGTCAGTTCTTTTAGAGATGTGGCAAATTCTTCAACTTCAGCGGAGGAATTAACAGTTTTTACAGCAACGACCTGTTTATTTGTTCCGATTTGAACAAACCCTTTGTGGACCTGGCCAAATGCTCCGGAGCCGAGCAATTTCCCTCCTGACATTATGAAAAATTAAATTCACTCCTGCTTGATTAGGTCAGAAGATTTCAGGACAGTTTACCAGTATCCCACTTTGAGCTTGGAACTTCATAATGGCGATATTCGGCTTTCGTGTCGAAGGTTATTCCCTGCTCGTTTTTGAAACCTTCTCGAAACTTTTTGACAATTTCTTCAGTTTTACGAATAAATTCTTGACGTTCCCGTTTCCATTTTTTCAATGAGATTATTACAGCAATTATAAAAAGGAAGAGGACGATCCCAGTGCAGATACTTAGCAGGATTATGAAAGTGGACACTTCTAGAAATTACGTTTTAAAAATAAATAAAACTACATTCGGGGTTCTGGAAAAAAACATGAATTTAAAAGATTATTACCCTGAAAGACAACAATTTGTTGAAAGGCGGAGATTGATCCTATGTCACTTTCTGCTGTTAGAGTATAAACTCCAGCATAGGATGGCCCAATTTCGGGGAAATATATGGTCAAAGTTGTCGAGTTACCTTCTGTCGTTCGGGTTTCCGTGTAGTTTAAGTTCTAAATTAGAAAATGTGTATTCATATGCCTGACCCCCCGGGGTTAAACTGCCATACCCCTGGTAACCCGATCTCCGGGTTTTATTAACCCGATACCCGACTAAGGGATATTTTGACATGCAAAGCAAAACCCAAACGAGACCCCCAGCTTGACCCGGACCCCGAGAAATCCAACCAAACTAACCCAGTAAAGTAAACCCCTAATATCCCGACCCATTTGAGTAAACTGTGGAAATTGTATTGTTCGTTCGTACTTGATTTGTAGTTGTGAATATAATGTTCGGCCGTGGGATTCCTTCTGCTTTCAGAGATAAATTAAAATCCTGACCACTTTTAACTCGATGTTTGATTAAAGTTCGGGTATCAAAGTTGGTAAATATAGGAAGGACGGAACCTGTTGGGATGAATTGTTTTGCATGAAACGAGGAACGTTGTTTCTTTTGTACGTACGAGACAATTATGTCAACTTGCCCTTCAGGGTCAAAATGACAGACTTGACAATCCAAGAAGTGGAGTTCCATACGGGAGCAAAGCAGGAAACGTTTATGGCTTTTATGGAATTCTCATCCAGAAACTGTTTCTCAGGTCGGAGTTTCTGATTTCTGACGTTATATGCGCCCCATTCTTCATATTCTGCGACGCTTGCTAGAAGTAAGAATGAATCTTTGTGTACGTTCAAATGATTGAGACTAATTTTAGGTAATAAATACTACACGACCCAGTGCAGTGGAGTGGGACATACCATCGATAACCTGTTTGGGAAACGTGTCTCCTACGGGAGCCCATCCGATGTGAACTCCTAAGGAGAATAGATACGGGGACGTTTTGCAATAATCGATATTCAATTCCTGACCTTTATAGAGTTCTTTGGATGCGACCTTTATCTGCAGGAAATTCTGAGGGTCCACCCTACCTTCGGACGGCAAAGCTGTAATAAAATTAATTACTGTGTTTTGGAATCGGATAAACAGTACCGAAAAGAAGGATAACACACCTACGGGTTTTAGTTTTTAGTTCCTTTTAAAGTTATAAACCTTATAAGCATGGCAAAACCCCAAAACCCTGAGAAATGTTACCTAGTTAGCCCCTAAAATAAACATCCTCCAAGCAGCTACGGGAGCCCAGTCAATTGCTGTTTCTGTGCATAAATATTCGGATTAAAAGGGCGAAATAAAGGCTTTATTATGTGGGGGAGAAGCCCTATTTATTTTACTCCCCCCCCCCTTTAAAGTTAAAATGAAGCAAATGTCCGCAATAAATGACCCCAGTGCAGTGGGGATTTTCTGACCCTATGGGTCTGATAGTGTTTGATTTCGTAAAAACTACTGTCTTTTTGTAATCAAAAGTAGAGAAACAATTTTTCCCCTATTTAATGACCATAGGGGGTTTTGTTTTTGTTATTTTTGAAGGATCGGTCAGGTAGAGTTTGAGATCTCACGCGGACAGACAGACGGACGGATTACTACGTGTCTACCCAATTAACTGGGCTAAAACCCCGATGGTGTTGTGTTGGTTGAATAAAGGGTATAGATCCTGAGGTTTGGATAAAATCCATATTAAACTGTGTGTTTGTACTAACTAAAGTTCCGTCCAACCAGAGGGTAAAAGGCCCTCAGAACTCTGCTAATGTTTCCAGAAGATGCAAAAAATAAAGGAAGTTTTAGTTTATGGTTATCTCTGTGATAGAGTTTGCAAGAGGAGGATGAACAAAGTTGAGGTGTAGTGGCTTGAGTTACACTATCCACATAAGTTATGTTAATGCATCCCTCGTCCTGTTAAATGTCAAGGAGGGTCAGGGTCAAGGGGTCAACACCCAAATGAAAAATGCTATCTTTAA
Organism: Hydroisotoma schaefferi; assembly: GCA_034682405.1. Lineage (NCBI taxonomy): Eukaryota > Metazoa > Arthropoda > Collembola > Entomobryomorpha > Isotomidae > Hydroisotoma > Hydroisotoma schaefferi. The sequence goes on along the minus strand of JAQFZX010003804.1, from coordinate 6,150 downwards.
CTAGAGAGTACCAGGGTTGGGATGAATCTGAACATGTTTTGAAGCTGTTGGGCTGTAATGGCCAGATAGGACTGGTCGCAGACAGTGGCTGGTTTCCAATCGTACACAAAATTCCGATCCTTCACGCCATAAAATAGAGTAAAGTTCATCAGAGAACAACTTTCCAACCGACCGTCTAACTTCTGAGCTAATTTGGTTTCCAGATCTATTCAAATAGAAAGTCATGATTTTGTAGATTCTTCATTTCTTGACGACATACCGGCTTACGACAGACCGATATTAGTATCGCCGTATCGTCGTTGACCGGTGTGTCGACTAGTATATTTCCTATTTGAATTTTTAAGCAAAAGTTAATTGTATTGAGGGGCGATTTATATTTTTATTATTGAAATTTAAGACCCATTTTTAGAAAGGGGGGATTAAAACAGGAAATACGCTGGTCGATGTTTTAATGGAGAAACCTGTAACAGCCTCGATTTCGTGTTTACTGTTGTTGTCCAACAAGGATACGGAGTATGTTCTATTTGAAGGATGATAAATGGCTCGGATGACGTTTCGACTGCAGGGATTGTCAACAGATTGACAGAAAAATACCAACGAATGGTCCTCACCCTTTCCTTCGTTCATGTGAAGTTCGGGATTGCGGACAGTTATCGTGTATAAAACACTGTACTCGTATGTACTGGGATCTGTGAAGTTTCCAACATATCTCGTCGTATCACATTTGGTTTCTATTCCTTCTCGGATCTGTAAAAAAATGGTTAGGTTTTGTGGAGTTAAATATGATGTTTCCTAATTAATTAGGGGTGGCCCAGAGTCCGCGACGCAACGGTCAACGACAGGAAGGTTCTCATTGCTTTGGCCGGTTCCTGCTTATTGACCTTTTTTACTTATATTTTATATAAGGATGAAAAGTACGTACAAAATGTTCATCCCAAATTAAGTTGACTGGCTGGTTGTGGGTGCAATTCAGGTCAAAGTAGATAACTTTAAATTCTGAAGAATTAAAGCTAATAGAGTCCGTTTGGTTTGTGATTATTTGCGTTTGTGTTGGCACATCGTTTTTGTATATTTTTACTGTAGGTCGGACAAGTGATGATGGGTTTATGGGGCAGTTTTCTTGGGTAAAAAGGGCTACAGTGCAGGAAATAATAGAGGAGCAGGAGATTAATATGATGAGGAAATCAGGTTTCGAAATAAATAAATGCATCTCTCTTTTTGGATGGAATGGAGATAGAAGATCGGGTGTAGCTTTTAAAATGTCAAAATGGGCATTTCTGATTACTTTAATGTAGAAACTACGGATTAAATTAGGGAAAGCTTTGCTTTGCTTTGGGACGAGGATGTTAGGAAAATATACTGAAAGGGATTTCTTGCGGTTTTTAACCACAAATCAAAGTCAACGATTGTCAGGATATTAGGTAATCCTTCCTCCACAGTTTTTACGCTCATTCTATAATTAAATATTAATGTATGGAGCAAGCTTCAAAGGTGACAGAAGGGTAGAGATATTAAGAATCGCATGACATTTAATGACCCTTTTAGTAAGGTCAAACGTTAAGTATTTGAAGTATCCCTACCGAGTGAGTTTACTATTTTCATTTAAGTTAGGAACTTTTGCATATTTTAGCACATGAAACGCTGCAGCTTGCAGGTCTATAAAAATCGATGTCTAAAGCATAATTAATAAGTGCTGTGGTTTTGAAACCCGTAAGAGTATTTGACGAATGTAGTGCAACCCAAGCGTGACTATTGCCTCTAAATTTCCCATGGAACTTACTTTTGTAAATGAACTAAAAGACGTCCGCTGCCAATTATTGGAAGTCTTTGTTCTTTCACAATTCTGATATAAATTATAGCAATGCTAATTCCTTCAGCAACCTTCTTGATGAAAATAAACTCATTTGACTGAAATGAACAAATTAAATTTATTTATCCACAAACTTAACAAATTCTTTGAGTAATTTGATTATATTTTAATTAAACACTAAGAATATGGTAATTAATAAGGTAAAGTCTATTCAGCCCATAATTGGATCCTTTGAGAACCTTTTACGTGTTTATGATCAATCAAAAACTACATGATTTTTACACTTGAGTTGTTATCTTGAAAGGTTCCAACCCAAATCCCTAGTTGCTATGTAATGTTGCTCATAATAAATTTGCTCAATTTGTGTCGGAATATTTCCAACTAAGTTCCAGTGTGATATCTGCTTACATGACTGTTGTATCCAACTCCAACTCTTTAACTCTGTCGGACAGAAGGGACACCGGAAACGATGGCCCTCATGCTCAACTTTATTATGCTTCTGCAACTGACTTGGCCTGTTAGTTTCAAATGAGCACGTCTTATTCCCAACAGTAGCCTTAGCCTTACACTTGTAGAACTTTTCCATCGTATGGAACCACAAATGTGACCAATAGTCACCCCTTTGCCAAAACCTTCGTTTACAGAAATAACAACTCAAGTTCTTCTCTCGGGAGGAGTTGTGACTTCGTAGATGATTTTTTAGGTGAGCCTTGGTAGGAAACATCTTCTTGCAATTTGGACAAGGTATTGTTTTTGTTGCATTTTGACACAGTGGAACATGCATTTTTAAACCGAAAGAACGCCCAAACTTCTTACCACACTTGCACTCATAATCCTTGAGTTCTTTGTGGAAAACCCTAATGTGCTGTGTGAGGGGACCTTTTATTTTAAATCTTTTAGGACAATAGGGGCACTTAAGGGGTCCATCTGTGGAGTGTACTTGCTGGACATGAATTTCCATATTAGCTTTAGCCAGAAACCACTTGTCACAGAGTGTACACGGGTAGTCCCGTTCCAACGTGTGTTTAGACCGGATGTGGGTATTCAGCGAGGGTAACTTTGGGTATGTGGCTGGACAGAAGGTGCAATGATAAAGGGTATTTTGTAGGAGTTTTTCTCCAGTGTGAATGCGTATGTGGTTGTACAGGCTGGAGATTGGGATTCCGAGATATGTTTTTGCACAGAAATAACAAGTTTTGTTTGTTTTTAAGGAGGTGTGACTATTTTTAAAATGTTGGGTTAGAATGTATTTGTTGTGGAACCCTTTCCCACAGGTTGAGCAGAACACGTCCTTCTTTCGATAAGTGTGAATCACGGTGTGATGATTTAGATCAGACTTGCTGAAAAACTCCTTTCCACATTTGCTACAAGGGTAGAGTTTTATGAGGTTTTTGTGGGCATGTAGGAGGTGGAGTCGAAGGTGGGATTTGTGGGGAAATACTTCCCGACAATGGGGACATTTTAGGAGGATTTTCATGTGACATTTCACATTATGGGAACGATAGGATATTTTTGTTGAGAATTGTTTGGAACATTTGATGCATTGGAAGGGTTGTTCTTTGGTGTGAGATGAACGGATATGGTCTTCCAGCACATTTGGTCTTTGGTGATTTTTATTGCAAAAATAACAGAGATTTTGTTTCATCGTGAGGCAGTTTAATAGTAAGAACTGTAAGACTTTTAGTAAGAACACTTATTTAAAATTTATGAAAACTCCTGATCCTTTGAATGCTTTTTAACAGGAAATACGTTGTGTTCTTTTAGCTAAAAAATCTTGGTTATTCTTCAAACATCATGAGCTAGCTCTCATTCCGAAAAGGATCGAGAACTGGAGATATATGGAAATGGAGTGAATGGGATTTTTATGTTGTACTTTTGATGAGAATTGACTACCAAAAATGCTCAAGGACGAGTGATTCTGTTAAGCAGGATATACTTCCCTTTAAAACTTTATTTAAGGATCGAGTAGCCTTAGTCTCTACTCTCTGCACTTTAGGTATGCAGGTATGCTTTTATGGAAAAAATTCAGGGACTTTGTACAGTAAAACAGCATGATGACATGGTTTCAAAAGCTGTGAAGTAAATAAAGTACGGAAACTAAAGATAAAAAATTAAGGAGTAAATAGTGAATGCATCGTGTAAAAAGAGGGACAACTACACACACGGTACTTGCTAATTATAATAGCCCCAATAAAGATGATGATTGTCGAATAATGCTTAAATATTTCCTGATTTGTAGTTTAATAGTGATCTTTACAAAAAACTACATTCTAAAGAGGTCATTATTGATAAAAAAGGTGAGCGTTTGGGTGGTAAAGTAGGTCTAAGGTCAATTGTGATTAAGATCTATTTTAAAAGGGCTACGGTCAGCCTTGATATTGATAAATGAATACTCCATCAGGGCCGGGTGTTGTGCCTTATTCCTCGTAACATGAGGATAGGGGTTTATTTCACTCCGAAAAGCCCTCAATCCCTTCACCTCCATTCGTTCCCAGAGTTTGTAAACCAGGGGAAATAGCTTGCCCTTCTCGTCCGCGTGGAACTCGACCTGAAGCTGTCCAAATGGGAGGTTTTCAAAGTCATTTAGGATTTGGTCCAGAACCTCAAACTCCTTTGACTCAATGTCCATTTTGAGAATGTCAATCCAGTCGTGTCCGTTCTGTTTCATGAGGGTTCCCAGGGTGGACGTCCTCTTTCTGGGGTTATCTTTAGCTCCGATAAAGAGTTGGTGGAATTGTAGTCTGGGATGGACGTTGGGGAAGTCCTCCTTGGGCATTGTCCCTATTGAAGCGTCGTAGGCGTAAATGTAGCATGGGGTTCGTGCAAGGAGACTCGCTTCGAAACTCGCTTCTCTTGATATCCCAAATGAGTAGACTGTACAGTTGGGGTTATCTTTACCGCTTATCTGCGGTGTTTCGTGGAGCTCGAGACCGCAGACGTATTTACCTCCATCGCCCAAGTATCCTACTCTATCTACGGCGTAAGGGCAGCTAAACGTTGCAAGGAAGTAGTCCCAGAAGGTGGGGGATCTGTAGGAGCGTTGGGGCCAGGGCTTTATAGTTGAAGGGTTTGAGACCAACTCTTTCCGCTGGAGGATGTACAGTTGGTAGGAACGCTCGGCTACCATTAGGAAATCTTGTCGCTGGATTTAGTAGGGTTTTAATTATGGTACAAAGGTCAAAGGTCGGGTCATGACTTTAAGTATGAAAGAGTAGATAAAGCTTACACTTAGTTCAGCGCTCGTCATCGTCGGCAAGGTCACATTGGACGAAGGGTTGAGGCTGAAGCTGGGGGAGAGGTAAGCGTGGAGCAGAAATATGACCCCGATTGTTAAGATTAGATACCAGGCCCTTATAAGGTGACGTGAAGGGGTCAGCAGCCGTTTACAGGAACTTGGGAAAATGTGGTTGGATTTTGTATAATTTGTTATTGCAACTTCTTTGGGATTGTATCTCTTCATTTTGATTCCACGGTTCAAAAATAACTTACTCCGAAAAGAAGCTTATAATTACTCAAAAACATTACACAAAATTACAAATTAGTCAAAATTAGTGAAACGTTATGAAATAAATGGACAACATTGAAGGTGCGTTGTGACAGCGGTTGTCTAGGGACCTTTGGGTATCAAGGTTTATCTTATGGTTTCTACAGAAGGTCAATAAATTATGGGGGGTTTGTAGGGCTTATGGTATGCATGGGTAGGTAACCTTTCAAAACCCTGGGTGACCTTTGCCCTTCTTGTGCTGTTATTTCCGTCTTTCAGACTCTGATTTGAAAATGAGTGTAAAGTTAGCTGCTGAGCATTTAAATGCTGTACTGAGTTATCTTTCTAGCCAAATATTATTTTGATAACCTTCAGGGTTCTATTTTCTAATATGATTCGAGATTTGTAAAAAAAGTAAGGTTATCAAATCCAAATATCAATTTATTGAATTAAATCGCTTCCATCTCTTCTTTATTTACATTCTCAGCATGCGTTACTGTTTTAAGATGATTTTGAAGATGATGACTCCATTTGAAACTGACATTACAATCCACACAAACGTACGGCCTCTCTTCCCCATGAGTCTTTAAATGTTGTACTAAATTGGCCTTGTTTCTGAAGCGTTTCCCACAACCCGGAGTGTCACACTTGAACGGAAGTTCCCCCGTGTGAGTTACAATGTGGTTGTTCAGAGCTTGTTTATTGAAAAGATTCTTGGGACAAATCGGACAAGCCCACTTCCTTCCAGTTTTTACTGCACAAACTCTTACATGAACTTAAAGTTGATTTGGAGTTTGATACTTTCGCTGGCAGTGTGAACATTTCACCTCGGACTCTCCAAAAACTGCAGGGTCGG
>JAQFZX010003803.1:0-10400 GCA_034682405.1 Hydroisotoma schaefferi | reverse complement strand
AAGTACCCACGATGTTTCGGCTGCGATGTAACGTACGGCGATGAAATGTAATGCGATGAAATGTCTGGCAACGCAAAAACATCATGATTACACATTCGCTCCATTGCAAAGATCATTACATTGCAGAATTGCATTGATTTATTGCAGTTTGTGAGTTTGGAGTTTGTGATTTATTGCAATTTGTATTGTAAATCAACTTTCATGTTATGTTGGTGGTCACGTCAGCATACATATTTTTAGCTTAAAAATATTCACAGTGGTTAACAGATACGGGCTTTACAGCAGTTTTATATTAACACGTTAGATTTCGGATTTCAGGATTGCAATATTTTTTGCAATTATTTTCCAATCGTTTCGTCAATGCTTTGTTTTTTCAAAACATTTAAGAATTATCATTTTTGGTATCTCCCGTAGCGGTATCTCCTATCGTGGATGGTATCTCCGGTCGTGCACGCTATGCATGACCCATATCCCTTCTTAAGAATAAGCTGTTATCTACGGCACTTTATCTCATCTTCTGAAACTTATTCATCCAATGTCGTAGGAATAGCATTACACGGGAAGGGAACTGAACATAACTTACAAAGTAAACTTTCTGCTTCTCCCTGTCAAGTTGCTTGGCAAGTGTGAGGACTCCGGTGGTCGGATTTATATCAAAAGTCTCCCAATGGCGAGAAAACTCTTGGCGGAATCTATAGCGGACAACCCCATTCTGACCTATGTCGGAGTCCACAGCTCGAACTTGGATTATTGATGAACCTACAGTTGCATTCTGCACAAGAACGGATACAGTTAGGATTAGCAAAACAGTTTAAAACAGAACTTCCAGAATTGCATGGAGAAAGCATTGCTTTTAGCCTTTTATCCTTCAGAAGAAACTTTACATTGATTTATGGTTAAATAGCAACGCTAAATTGATACTGAATGGGGATTTGTAACAAAGAATGCAAAAAGCAAGAGATTTATTGAGATGCTTTCATGCGAGCATTATTTCATTTGTTTGACATTTTACAATGATTTATAATAGAGAACGAAGGGAAATAAAATTCTGTGTAACTCAATTTCAGGCTAAGTTTAGAAATTCATACTCTGACCGGGTCTGTCTGAAGAATTTGGTTTGGAATTTCAAATCAAAGCAGAATAAATTTAGCAAGAAGAATTATATGCAAAAGGACCGTTGATGATTTATTAAAAGAGGTTGCTTTGCTGAAAAATTGAATTAGAAAAATGATCATATACCTCTGGAACTCGGATGGTGAAATTCTGAGCTGGGTTGATGAATCTTGGCTGAAATGGAATATAATTGTTATAATATTTCAAGTAATTAATTATATATAGTACATCAAAGTTTCCTGTTAAATTAATTGTTCTACCTTCAACAAAACGACTAACCTACATTTCTGTAATTTTATACGCTCCAATTAAATTTACTAACAGGATCTTAAAGCAATTCTTAAACTTTTCACTGAGCTGTGCAATTAAACTCCACCACGGCTACAGAAGGAGATGGTGAGTTTCTCTAAATCCCTACTCTTTCGGGTACTTATTTCTTCTCAACTTCTAATCCTTCCCCCAAGCTAGTTCCCAAGAACTAACATTAAATCACTCCTGAAAACTTTCCACTTCCTGGAACTCATAAATTCAACTGCAACTTTCAAACTGGAGGTAGCAGTAAAACTTGTAAATGGGAAACTGCTAAAGATTACTACTGTCTGCACTCTGCACTACTGCAAGAAACTTTACAACATGGGGATATCCTTTTATTTCCTTAGTTCTCCATGCATTTAGTGTTAGTCCTCACCTTGTTATCATTATAGTCCAAGATGCAAATGTTAAAGTCTTTCTGAGCCGTTAGCGGAGGTCGGCCTCCATCTTGGGCCTCGATTGTCAGTGTATAATTTCCATAAAACCCTTTCAGTGACCTTCCTGGCATAACTTTGGCAATATTTCTCCCCAACTCGAGACTAAACAGGCCTAGCTCATTTCCAGACTTTATTTTAAAGGATACTCGCCCAAAAGCTGTGTTCTCGTCGTCACCTAAAACCCAACCCAGATACACCATAATATCATTATACACCTTCATAAAAGTCAGTCGCCATTTGGCAAATTAAGTTTTCGTCGCAATAAAAAAAACTAGCTAAAGCGGTTTAAAGATAGAATTCAGCAACTGGGGATTTAAGCTCGTAGTTTCTTACGAGCTTGTGGAGAGGTAAAGTGATCAAATTATAACAAGAAAGGACTAAAAAGAGAAGGACAATTTAGTAGCTAAGAAGAGTTTAAATAGGACTAAGTAACATGAAGGGTTCTGGGTCAAAGCACTTTGCTCCCGATGGATTGATTAGATTAACTCGATAATGGAATTAGAGAGAAAGAGGAAGTTGGAATGGGATTAAATGGATGGCTTTTTGATCAAGTGTTGGGACAAGAGAAAGTTACAAAACAGGGAATCTTACATTTTTTAGAGAACAAAAGCTTGTTATAGAACATGTTCGGGAAATATGTTAAATAATGACTCTTTCATTTCATCTTAGATGCAGCGAAAACAGTCCAGCGGAGTCATCATTACATGTTACTAATACAATTAATGTATGGGATCGAAGGGACTTCAAAGAAAGCGAGACAGAGATGTAGAGAAAGCAATAGAGTAAATTACGGTTCATGCTATTAAAGTAAAAGTACTTACGGTCTCTAGCTCTAATGGTCATAATTAGATCTTCGTGGAACTCTGTAACAGAACTACATCCACTGGTGCTAGAACGACCAGTCCCTCCAGGAACTTCTGAACGTTCCTCATCATCAATGAATTCCGGAGGGGAGTCATTGATGTCGGCAATTCGTACGGTAATTTGTTTAAAGGCATTCCTACTCTCTCCAGAAGAGTAGCCATACTGGAAATTGTCCCAGGCTTGGATTACCAAAGTGTAGCTAGACTGCTCTTCTCGGTCCAATGGTTCTGCCACTCGAATCAATCCTGTGTCAGAGTCAACGAGGAATTTCCCCATGGACGACTTCCTGTCAAGGAGATAAGTGATCTTCCCATAGTTTCCCGTATCCAAGTCTTTCGCTACTACTTTCCCAACCACAGACCCCACTCCTGCATCCTCTGCTACCGTTAGGTTAGAAAGGTTGTCCGTGAAGATTGGCTGAAGGGAAAGTAAACACAAATGGAACATATAGTACTGTTTAGTTGGGGCTTTTTTTGCACTGAATTGTATAGCTATTTCAAACATTTTACATGGAATTTGTGGGGATCGTTACTAATTTTTAAGGGAAATGTGCTCTCACTACTCGTTTCATCATTATCATCAATTATAACTTTTACTATTCACTCTAAGACTAAGACTGAGACTCTGAGACATTTTTCAACCCTTCTGTTCCAGTTTTTAGGGACTGTAGAAGCAGATTGGGAAACTGGCTTATCTTCTTCACTTAAAAAATTCAACGCAGTAACATTTCTGTAATAGTCTACAAATTGTGTCAATTTAAAAAAATGTCATTTAATTGCTAATTAATTGCTACAACTTTCTTCTACGCTTATCATCTTCAGTATACAAGTTTTGTAAATATTATGTTCGGAATACCTTTCATATTTTAGGAAACTAATTTTTAAATTTTAATGAGTTTAAATGTAACTGAAGATCAATAGTTTCGACCTAAACCATTTCAACCATTTTTCAGAAACTTTTCCGTAAATTTCTAACCAGCAACTCAACTTTTAAAAGCTTCTCTTTTTTAATTCTCCCTAGTAAAAGTAATTACCGTGATTCTCGAAGTAATGCCCCCCCTTCAGAAATAATTCCCCCCAGTATAATGCCCCATTATCTTTCCATGTTGAAATTAGTAATTGTTAATAGACTCCAATTTTTCCTTCGAAGTAATAATTCCCTAGGGGCATTATTTCGGGAAATACGGTATACATAAGCCGTATGTAATAATATAGTTAAGTCTACAGATTAATATTTCATGCCTACTGCCACTCCAATCTTCTTGTAGCACTACTGAGTTTTAAGATTATTATTAACATTTACTGTTTCGAATCCTTTGAGATATTATTTTCTGAAGTTCAACGAATTATTGTTTGTAACATGGGAGGGCCAAGGAGGACTTAATTAATGACAAGGTTAAGCTATAACGCTGAAGACACAGACTCAATGTTACTTAGAAATGGGTGAGTGGCCTGTAGATAAACTTCTCAAAAAGGGATTAAAAAGGGAAATATTTACTTTCACCAAATAGTACCAACAACAGTGAAAGCTTTGAGCTGAAATGCTTGTCTATTTATTTCCAAGATGACACATTTCATTGAAGTGAAGACCACTTGAAAATAAACCCCCTGTAAGTCTCTAGGCCACTTTCTACACCTTTAAAATGATGAGGGCAAAAGTAAAAGCTTAATATAACTTATCTTCCAAACCAACACTCTGAGGTGAAGGCTGTTTTTGACATTTGTCATACTTGAAACTTGACTTGTCAGTTGTTGGGACTGATCAAGAAGAAACACGAAATATAGCACTTGACTTATGTATTGATTGAGGGGCTTAAGAAGCACTACCTCTGGCTTACTGTTGTTTTTAAACACAGGAAACTTGTATAAAAAGCTTCTAGGAAAAGCTGTCATAATAGCATGATTTTAAACGGATTTATGGGACGAAAGTAAACAAATCGTGTGAGAAGGAAAGGATGAAAGTAAAGGTACGAAAGTACGAAAACGTGTTACGGAGATTGAGTAAAAACACGTTTAGAAAGTTTAATTTAGAAATTAAATGAAATCTTGAGGAATTCAACTTTCTCAACTGCTTTCTGGTAACATATTTCATACACGTATCATGCAGGATAGTTGCTTCTCCTTACATCCATGAATTATAAGCCTTGAGCTACCTACGATATCTACTTTAGTGAAATGAAATTTGCTATTAAAATGCATTTCCTCCATAATATTTTCCAGACATGCCCTAAAATGTATCCCATTTACTCAGAATAACTATCCTGTTCCTGAGCTAACTCCACAAATCAACAACAGGAGCAACGTAAACTCACCACATTATCATTCTTGTCAATAACTCTAAGAAAGACCCTAGCAGAGGAATGCCGTTTCCCCGGATTAGTACCCGAGTCTTCGGCAACCACGGTAAAGTTAATCCAATCTCTTGTCTCTCGATCAATCTTGGAAACAAGTTCGATAACTCCGCTCTCGGGATCGATTCCCAAGGGGAATGTATTGGTATTGGTTGCTTTTTGTTGATCCTTGTCACCTCCGAATCGAGCCGTTGCCTTCTTACTCTTTGCATTACTACTACTTGTACTTGACGAGACCGTTGTACTGGATAGTTGATCCTCTTTGTCTGGGATTATAGAATACTTTATGGATCTATCTTTATCCGGATCATCTGCAGTCACTGTTAGCACTACTAGTCCTGGCTCTGAGTTTTCTGGTACGTTGGCCATGTAAGGATTTAGTCGGAACTTTGGATCGTTATCGTTCTCATCCGCTATTGTTAGAACTAGGCCGGCCCATGCTTTCTGGACACCCGTTTCCGAACCTATGTCTTCTACTGTGAGTTCAAGACGGGCTGTTTCCATTGTTTCCCTATGGAAGATTGGGAGCAAGCGTTGGAAATTATTAATTAAACATTTGAATATCGTATATCCTCAAATAGTGCCCCTTTTCGAATAGCAGCCCCCCTTAATTACTATTAATAATCCCATAAGCCCCATTTAATCGTATGTTAAATTTGACTCTTAAAAAAACTGTAGATTAGTGTCCCGGGACGCTATTCGAGAATATTCGGTAGTATAAAATTTTCTAATCTACATAGGTACTTCTCACAATTATGTGAATTTTTTCATGCTCTTATGTACGTCCTATGGTACTTTCCCCACATATTTAGAGAATATTAATCTACTTTCACCATTTTTTAAACATTCATCACTTAAACTACAGATTGGGTGTAAAACCCGATTAAATTTTATTCTGCACAAAATATAAACAGGAAGATCATTTTTTAAACTATCTAAATGAAGTTTACTTTCAGCCGTTGTTGTCTTAAAAGGTATAAAATCAAACAACTTAAATCGTCAAAATCCGTCTCACTATGTATGTAAATCCTATTAAATCTTTTTTTTAAAACACTGATTCTTATCCTTTCGTTCCACTCTTCAGAACTTTGATAAAAGCTCTCCAGAGAATTCAACCCTTTATTTGAAGAGAATGCAAAGCCTAAGTCTATAAAGTAATCTTGATTTCTCCAGTGGATTACATAGCAAAGCTTTCTGAGTTTATTGACCAATCCATCATTTCTACTGGATGTGTCATTGTACATAGATAGATGTAGAGGTTTTGTCCATTATACCTGTCAAGATTTCCAACAACTCTCAAGATCCCGTCGATCGGATCCAGTTGAAATAAGCTGGCTAAATCAATCCCCTTCAACATCCTCCCGTTCTCATTCCTCGCTTCAGATCGATTGTAGTCTATGCCGTACCTCAGGATTCCACTTGTGTCCGGGTCAGAAGCCTTTATTTGGGTTATAAATTGACCTACGAGATTGCAGAAGAAACAAACAATTTAATCATCAATAAATCTGTCCAGAATAAACTTTGTACAATGACAGTTACAAGCTGAGCATTATGTATTTTTAATCTGAGCCGTAGTTAAATTTAAAAATAACCAAAAGATTAAAACTTAAAAACAAAATAACAGGTTATGGTTATGGAAGGACAACCTACCTTTAGCAGAGTTCTCCACAATTGTAGCATGATAAACCCCCACATCAGAAGACCCCATAGGAGCCCCTTGCGGTCCATGATCTTCCACATCATTGAACTCAAACTTGGGTTTTTTATTGTTAATATCCTTAAGGGTGACATTAAGAATACAAGAAGCCTCGCTCTGTCTACCACCCCCGTCAAGTGCAATAATTTCCAGCGTATGATAAGGTTTTGTATTAAAGTCAAGTAGAGCTCCAGGAGCTAGGCGAACCACACCCGATTCCGACTCAATCAAGAACTTATCCTGAGCCCCACGTTCAATCCTATAGAAAACCCGATTAAACGGGGCCGAGCCATCAAGGTCTGTAGCATCTATCTTTGCAATTTGACTCCCACCAACAAGATCCTCGCGGATTGAGCGTTGGACAAGCGTCTTGAGGAAGCGGGGATTGTGGTCATTAACATCGAAGACGTACAGAGTAAGGAAACTCAGAGAAAAAAGGGATGGACGGCCAGAATCATGGGCCTTGATGGTGAAGTTTAGTCGCTTCACGTTAGTTTGGAGGGTAGCGTTAGAGTTTAATTGTAAAGATGGAGGTAGCGGGGGTAGGGGAGGGAGCTTTTCGAAATCTATGGGATTTACTACCCGGACACGGCCAGAGAGGTCATCTACTTCTAGCCAACGCTCGTTATTTCCACCAACGATTGAATAGTGGATCTCGCTGTTTGCTGTGTCTAAGGAGGAAAAAGGGCATAATAACGAGTTTTAGATCCTATTTCATGGAATTCGACAGTTTAATTCTTTCGTTTAATCTACATTGCACTGCTCATCAAAGACCCGATAAGAATCTTCACCTTCACAATATATTCTAAGATTGTTTTTTTAGTATAAACGGCACTACATTAAACATTTATATGTTGAAATGTTCACTTAAACGATAACCAACTTCTTCAATCACCTTCTAAAAGTATTTTTAAACCTTCCATCCGTATGTTTATTTTACTACTAAAAAAAGCCAGTAAAGTTTTTTTTTTAAATACAAATATATACTAATTTAGTCCAAGGTTCAAAGCATAGGTCGTGAGAAAGCGAAATGATTTCTTTTAATGCTAATAACTCTCAATTTCAATGCTAAATTTACTTTCGTTGGCTATATTTTACTTGGTTAAAAGGCCTCTTTTATGTCATTTCATGAGTATGTGAAACGGTAAAACTTGAGCAATAATCCCTCTAGCTGCCTCGTCACTTATTTTCAACAATTCGATAGTAATCTATACTTTTACGTTCAAAGGTAGCTTTAGCATTTTAGATTTTATAGTTTAGAATAATTCATTTTTGAAAGGTCCATACGGAACTAGAAATAGCAAAAGATCAGCATATTTTTCTCACTCATACTCTTACACTCGATTTATTTCTTTTAAAAATCACATCTCTAATAACTAGAGACAATAAGGCAATTATTTACTCCCCGCATATCACATCATTTCATAACTAACACCTTGTCCACCTCTTCCACGTTTTTAAACTCGGTTACAGATTTTAAAACGTGAGAAAGTGAATAGTATTTTTTTCCCGTGTAGCTAATTCTATCTATCTATGATATTTTATTTCCCTTACTTTATCATTGCATGGAATTGCATCCTCCATGCATTGAGTCTTATCCATTTTCCCCGTTTATAAGTAAACCACTATGCTTTTTATTTAGTTTATACGCGTGTATAATTTTAGCTTATAGTTTAGCCAGATATTATTATCTTAGTGGTAGTGTATGTATTTGTGTGTAATTGTGATTACCTTTCAGGTCGTTGTCCCTGGCTTGGAACCTTAATGGGGATACGAATTCTTTCTCATTCTCGAAAATCCTTGCTTCATACCTCGATTGGAGGAAGATGGGCCTGTAATTTAGTCATTTATCAAACCTTGAATTACCTTTGTAATTTTTCCGGTGATAAATAACAATTCTAATGTTCAGTTTCAACATCATCAACAAAGCATCCAGGTGGCTTTAGTCATAATAATCATAGCAAAACTATTAGGGGGACTAGTGAAGTGCGAAATTCCTATAAACTTTACTTCCAAGTTTAAGCACATCCTTACCAGTAATTCATAGTTAGACTAGATTGGGGCTTTAGAAACCTGTTATGGCTATTTGTAAAAGAAAAGCTGGTTAAAACACGATGTCAGAGATGTAATATGGGTTTAAGGAGGCGGAATGGAGATAAAAATATATATTTATAAAAAGGAGTAATCATTTAATCTTAACTTACTCGTTGTCATTTTCGTCGTTCAGGTATAAAGCGATTTGTGCACTGTTCCTGTAAACATAAAGTTAACAAATGTTTCAATTTGTTAATTACTTCATTCAAGTTCCTACAATCTACACCCGAGATGAACTCATCTCAGCCGATATGTCGCATAAGTACTCAATTTGTCTACCATGATTCTGCCGATATATCTATAAATCAATTGAAATATTAATCAACGCCGTAAAAACTTTTTTGGCATCATAAACACTTGAGGATAATACTTTTTATCCTCATCCAGCTAATCTCAAACTAACTTGTACCAGCTTTACTTATTTATAGCACGCAACTCTCCTATGTAAAACTGTTTGTACAGCTACTCAATTTTCATATCAAATTTGTAACCTTTTCATTAAAAAAACGGAACAGAAATCATTGTGACTTGAATACCTTCATTTAATAATTTCGTGATTAGATTGACAACTGAAGAGCTTCCCGTGCAATTATTTCAATGACAAATTCATGATAGGAAAAGGTTCATCACGGGCAATCTTTTCATCATTCAATCTGCTCCAAATAATTATCAATGGAGTAATAGGAG
This sequence comes from Hydroisotoma schaefferi, assembly GCA_034682405.1. NCBI lineage: Eukaryota > Metazoa > Arthropoda > Collembola > Entomobryomorpha > Isotomidae > Hydroisotoma > Hydroisotoma schaefferi. The sequence continues at coordinate 847 of JAQFZX010003803.1, read as the reverse complement.
CGAGAGCGAGCAATTTTAGATTCAGGATTATAAGCAGCTAAACGTTTAAAAAGCCAAACCTGTTTCCCCTTCCTCCATTATCTTGAGCCTCGACTGTAAGGTAGTAAATGGGATTCAGTTCACGATCAAGTGAACTCTTTTCAGAGTTTTTAATTGAAATTATTCCCGTAATTGGATCCAAGTTGAGTCTATAAAAAAAATTAAGGACAACAAATGAACCAGGAAAGCATTAAAAAAGTATGATAATTGGCTAAAATAATATTCCTTTTAGTTCCCATAAAAGGATTAATTTTCTTCTTAAAGTTGAAGGAAAGTGAAAGCAAAAAAACCTTGAAATCCTCATTTCCGTCTTCCAATAGTGTACATACATGGGATGCATATTTAACATTGAGCAAATTATTACTACTTACAAAAGCTTATAAAAAAAACTTCTAAAACAGATTTATTTTAACAGGAAAGGGATTAAAAAGATTATAAAAGTTGCTGAAAGTCCACGGGATATTAAAATGAATTACTTTTCTCAGAAATCGCTTTCTTGCTGGGTTTTTGAGAAAGTCAACGTAAAGTAAACTAAAAGCTCAATCCAAGGGCTTGACGTATGCTTTAGGTAGGTTTGGAGCTACTACAACTCAAGTTTAAGGACCATTTAATGAAAAAACTTTTTAGTTGATTGGGATTTATTGATTACTTCTATTATGCTCTTGTCCTACCAAAGTTTCAAATCCAATTTTATTCCCCTAAAGCCAAACCTAAAGTTTCCCGTAAATTTAGCATTTTGCATGCATTGGGATGCGGTATGCTGCTGAACTGAGGCATTTACACAACTTCAACCCTCAATTTTAAAGCA
>JAQFZX010003802.1:0-10418 GCA_034682405.1 Hydroisotoma schaefferi | reverse complement strand
TCCTTGCTGGAGGAATCCAGGCCAAGAACATCTTTTACCAGACAGCTGGAGGAGCTACGCTTGCAGCTGGGGCCGCTGCCAAGGGAGTCATTTTGAGCAAAACTGGAGTTGTCTTTGCAGCTGGAGCTACCCTTACTGGAAGGGCCATTGGTAGGACTGCGGTCACCCTTATTGGAAACACTATTGTTAGCCCATAAAGAGGAGGAGGTGGAAGGATACCAACAAATCTACAGATCTTTCATTTATTTAGAAGACTGAATTTTAAGACTACTTAGAAAAAGAATGGAGAAAATAATCCAAATTTTATTTAAATTTTTTATCTTCAACTGCAGCATTCATGAAGGCTCAAGTAACTGGAATTATTTAGCTACAACAATAAATTTGAAATAAAGACTGCGATCAAAAAGCTAAAGTTATACTGACTTACAGTTTAAGTATAAAGTAAGTTTATTTAAGAAATAATAATATTACTAACAAATACATGCATACATAGACCACAATTCATATACCAGAAAAGTCCTTGCCCTTTCAGCTTCTGTCTCTATCCTACCCCTACCTATAATTAAAATGAAACCTTGATTGCCGGCCGGTGAAACGGACAGCCGTTGTTTGCGTGAAAATAACGAGGAAAAGTATCATTTATTTTCATGATATCCTTGTTTTCTATCACAGATTCTATGACCCTAAACCATCCAAATGGAAAAAAAAGTAAAGCCGTCAGATTCATTGTATGGCCTGTAGAAAAAGGTGATAAAGTTGGGCATAATACAATTCGTTTAAATCAAATAAGGATAACGTTAATCGAAAGTAAAGTTCAGAAAACTATCTTGCGGTAGGGTCTTTATTCATTTGAAATATTTTTACAAGTTTTGACGGTGTAGTAGTATTTTGGCTGGAGATGTCTACAGTTTTAGCCCAGTCAATTGGGCTTATGTAGCCACGCACTGTGTCCGTCCGTCCGTGCACGGACAAGATAACTCAAGAAATAATGACACCACACCCACGAAATTTTGCATAGTGGGTCCAGGGCCGATTTTGAGGTTTAAGTTTGTAAACCAGCCCTATCGGACCATGCAGTGACCCGTGGGGGTCAAAATGACACCAACTGGCCTGAAATTTCGAAAAGTATTGTTCTTCTACTTTTGTTCGAAAGTAACAAATAACGTATAATTTTTACTGAAATCCAAAGTTTTAGGTACCCGTTGGGAGTCAAATGGACCCGACCGGGTAAAAAGTTAAAAAATATTGTTCTTTTACTTTTGTGTAAAAGTAACAAATAACGTATAATTTTTACTGAAATCCAAAGTATTGGGGACCCGTGGGGGTCAAAACGACCCCCACTGGCCTGAAATTTCGAAAAAGACTATTTTTCCAATTTTGTTCAAAAAGTATCAAATAACGGATTAGTTTTGGCAAAATCTGAAGGTGTAGGCATCCGTAGGGGTCAAAACGACCTCCACTACTGGCATAAAATTTCAAAAAATTAGTTTTGTTCATAAAGAAGCATCCAACATTACTTATTTTGCTAAAATCGGAAGTTTCGGCTACCTGGAGCATCATTGAGTGACAAAATTCGTTTTAAAACCCTTTGGTTTTGAAGACATCAAACGAAAGAGGAAGAAGCAACGGGGTGTGGGGGCTTAGACCCCAAATGAAATACAAAAGAAACCTAATAAGCCGCTTTCTTTGTAAGTGTAGAATAAAACGGAGAACAAATAAGGAAATCAATAATTAAAAGTAGTAAACGAGTTAACTGTTTAATTTTATATTGAATAATGATTCAATCAAATTTATAGTACAGCACCCTGTAGGTTATATCAATTGACTGGGCTATTATAGCTGCTTGGAGGAGGTTTTTAAATGTAGGACTAAATTATTTCAGTGATTCACCAAAAGGACATTTCGTGTCTGGAGTAATATCTTAGTTATATTAAATAAAATACTTTATTTCCGCTAGATAGATGAACTTTAAATAGAGCTAATCACAGATTTAGCTAAACTCCCAACTAAAAGCTCTCTTTGAATTATCACCAGACAAAATTAACCACTGATTACAGATTCAAATGCCTCATCTAATTTATTTCATTTCCTGTAACTGTGAAATCCACGAGAATAACCCCCAACATCTTTCCCCAATTAGTTAATAAATAGGCCATTTTTTGCAAACCAATAATTGTACATAAATTGCCAACTACTACACAACTACCATCTTCAATAGAAGAAAGGGATACCGGAAGAAGATCCATTTATTATTATGTGTTATTTCGTATACAAAATAGAATAATGGGATAATAGAGACTCTCATCTTCTGTCGGCCCAATTCATAATTCAAAAATGACATAAGAGATCATGTAATATGACCAATTATATCCCTCAATCATCCCTCTCATCCTTCCTGTCACAAAAAACACCACATCTTCCTTCAACACCTTCTAAAAAATAAAACTAACAAGAATAGCAACTTAAACTAAACTACCGTATTTCCCAAAACAATGTCGCCCCCCTCAGAAATACTGCCCCCCGGTATAATTCCCCCCCTCCACCGAAATAGTGCCCCCCGGTATAATACCCCCCTATCTTTGTTTAAATTTACCCTATCTTGTCCATGTTGATACAATATATAATTCTTCCTTGGAAAGAATAATTCCCTTGGGGGTATTATTTCGGGAAATACGGTAATAGAGGACATAAGGAAAAGTAATAATAGTAATAATGGAAGATGATTATAAAAAGGGTTGATTGATGGGAAGCGTTTTATCATCTAGATTTCTGCTTCTAAATAAAATATAATTATCCCATTATATAATATTTTAACAATCCTCACCCTTTATGTTGTCTTCCTTGGGGATAAAAAATTAATAAAAAGAGTGAAAGGATCGAGCATTGCCAAGTCTTGTGGTTTTTTTCATCCTTTCTTCAGATAATATCACCCTGGGCAGGTTATTTTGCTGGTTAATAATATAGATCTGCAAAATTGTAATAATATAGATCTAGTGCTAGTGTAGTGTGATTAATAGATTGGGACAACCTCTTATGTAATCTTCACTTCGGGCAGATGATACTTCCACTAAATCGTTGCATGTTTTGTTGAATTAGATGAATATCCTCATAATATTATACATGCAATTTTTCAAGTCGAACGCACACTAAAATTAGCAAAGAGGGATGCAAGAAATGACTTAGTTTTACTGGCCTTATTTATTACTAAAGAATTGTTATTTCAAGTTTTGATAGATTTAAAATGTTATAAATGTCAATTGTTTAATTTAATTTTATAATAAATTAAAACATTTCTGCGCGTAATAAGTAAACTTTGCATATGGAAACACCCACACGCAAAATATGGACAATTATTATATTTTTCCACCTTTCATAGATTAATGAGGAGCGTTGGATGAAGTTTCTAGTCAGAATTTTACTTCAAGATACCTCACATTTTGACAATTAAGTCCTATTCATCATCATCAGGCACCCAATACTACTACTACTACTTACTACTACTTATACTATTGCTACCACTACTACTACTACTGCTACTAGTACTAATACTAATACTACTACTTACTACTAGTACTGCTACTAATACTACTACTTACTACTAGTACTGCTACTACTACTACTACTACTACTACTATTACTACTGCTACTACTACTACTACTACTACTACTACTACTTACTACTACTTATACTATTGCTACCACTACTACTACTAGTACTGCTACTAATACTACTACTTACTACTAGTACTGCTACTACTACTACTACTACTATTACTATTATTACTAATACTAGTACCAATACCAGTACTACTCCTACTACTACTACCTAGTTTAGTACCCCTTTTTCCCTTATATATTTCAATGCAAGGGGACTTTGCCTAGCACTTATGACTAATTAGCATGAATATTCTGTCATATAGTAGGTTGATCCTGTTGGGAAAAAAGGTAAGTAAGTAAGGCTCTGTTTATCCGGATGTTTGTGCTTGAGAAGGGATAAAAAGGGATATTTGCAAATTAGTTGAGGTTTATTCTCTCCTTGGATGTCGGACAGGTACATCCTCCTTCGTCCATCAAACTTTATTAGAAATAACTCCCCAAGAACCTATACTATACTAACCTGTCCAAACACAAGCCCATATACCTCACAATAAGTCATCATACTTCAAGAGGGCAAGTAATTAGTAATCGAATCTTGAGAACTAGACACGTTACATTACGTAGGGAATCCACAACTGCTCCAAGTATTACAATCCCTTTCACCCAAACGCTACACGATCCAAACGTTAGGTTACTTATATATTGGTTAGGACCGTTGGTTATAAATAGTGGGCCACCCCATCCTAACCCAAACTATTGTACTTTTGGTCACTTGGAAGGAACCACTAGACCAACAACAACCAATCCTTCAACACACAGGGTCATTTACACAACCCTTACACTTACATACAACTTTTGTGATACTCAATTTTGAATATTTCTAAAAAAAATAGAAACAATTCCTCTACCGTTTCAAAAGGGATATTCCCTTTAAAGAAAAAAAAAGTTCTACAGAGCATAAAAGTGGTTCAAAATGGTTTGGAAACGATCAAAGGTAAGATTTTATTTTTAGTTTATTTATTTCAGAGTTTTATATCGGAGCTTTATTTAGAGGAAATATTAGCAAAATCTAGTTCAAGGTGCGTAGTAAATCCATAGCATGAGAAATAATTAGGAGTTATAATTAGCGGAGGTAGGAACTGAAAGAAAGTGAAATAATTATTTTATAAAGAAGTGCATTTTTAATAATTCTAAAAAAACAATCACACAACCAACCAATGTTTTGTTGCATTTAGAAGAATAATAATAAAAGTTAAGTACTTCCGGAACGGGACTGAGTTGAGTTTCTAACCGTTTAGTTTACATAGAATAGTAACTCATTACTGCTATTGCTACTGGTTGGAGGAATAATACTGCAAACAAGTTACAAGGATTTGGGTATGGAAACAGTAGCTACGACGACTACTACTACTAAGTCTGACTCCACTCTAAACAGTTTTGTTTTTCTAAAGAGTAAGAGTTGCATAAAGGGATTAAATTATAATTAGAAATACATGCAAGATAAACAGAAAAGGGCCCTTCACTACCCAACTTATCTCTTATGAATAATAAATACTCAGCTTATCTCTAAAAGTTTAAACCTTAATGTATGTTCCTAGCTCATTAAGGACTTTTTTTAACTCAGATATTATGATAAGATCATCTTGCTAGCCGAGGTCTTTCTACTCTAGATAAAAGAACTGGTGAAATTAAAGTTAAAGTGGGATCATTACTCATATACGTTTTATAACTAATAGAAGTAGTAATAGTAGTAGTAGTAGTAGATGTAGTAGTAGAAGTAGTTGTAGTAGCAGTAGTAGTAGCAGAAGTAGTAGTAGTAGTAGTAGTAGTCGACCTAGTAGTAGTAGTAGTAGTAGCTGTCAATTCAATAAAACATGTAGATTTGGTATAACAAATGGTAAAAAAGATGAGGATTCTCATAAAAAAGCAAAGAAGACTTTTCCTTCGGGCATTATTTCCGAAGACATGTGCGTACGTTTGTAACGCAAATTATTTAAATGTCTCTAGTTTTATCTGCACTAAAGTTCAGTGAGTGAGTAGAAGAGTGTTGATTTAATAACATTTTAGTAGTAGATAGCTCCTTCCTACAATAAATAGTTGAGATTGGAGACACACACACGTTGTTTTGGTATTCTTTGGTATGATGGATGATAAAACGTAATGTTTTGAGTATAAATAAAGAGAGGTCTTTGGCATGAGAAGGAAAGGGTTACGTGGGAAATCTCCCTTCATTATTAAACCTTATCCTTAATAAGCATCAGTTTCATTTTCATTATTAATTCACTTTATCTACAAGCTTCATAAAAATAGTGGGCTTTACTACTTGTTTTCTGCTAATAAGTCCCTTAGATATAGGTTTAATTTATTAGCTGAGAAAGGAAACAATGGAATGTTAACAATGTGTAGGTTTGATTATCAATTAATCATCAAAGGACGCTGCTTGAGTAAGCCATTAGTAGTAGAAGTAGAGGTAGATGAGGACTCATTGTTGACCATTGTTGGAAATTCTTAACTCACAAGAAATCAAACAAAGTTTTCTCTTTCATTTACATTTATTACAACTTTTCATTTATTTAAGCTCAACCTCACATTTTTTATTTAATTAATGACAATTCTGCTTACAAATACAAAATGCGTAGTTGTAATTCCTGTTACGATGCAATGTAAATTCAATACACGTTGAAATTGAAATGCCTTTTACACTATTTATGGTTTCGATCCGCCTGTCAGTATCTATTTGGAGATTAATCCACGGATTTAAATAAGCTTGTGAGTCAAATCATAATGATTTATTTAATTGATTAACCTCAGGTTATCACTGGGAATTAGGTATGCTCATCAGTTAATTAAATCCCCTTGGAATAATCCACACCTTGAAGATCTACGGTGTATTCAATTCAAACGTTACAGGAAATTTAAGAATGATGGTCGTAAAGAAATCTCAATAAATAATTACTCTAGGAAGTGTTCCTTGCAATAATTATTTAATAAACATCCAAAAAACCACAAATAATATAAGCAAACCTTGCTAATTCTTTATCACAGGTCATGGGCCGTATGCCAACTAAACTGAGACAATATTACCTTTAAAAATGTCATAATTAAAGGTATAAATTGGTTCACCAACATACATTCGTGTCAGTCTCCTAAATCATAAAAGAACAAAGGAACTCTGCAGTATTTTGTAACTTGTCGTTCAGTCATTCATGTGCAGTCCATCCTTGTTTTGTTACATAATCCAATTATCTTAACAATATCTTAACAATCGTAACAAAAAATGTAGCAAAAAAGTGAAACAGAAGCCAGTCAACTTGTCATTATAAAAAGAGTAAGTAAACAAAGATGCAGCATGCACTTTTAGGGTGGACGAGCTTCTTTTTATCCCTCCAATTTTTTTACTCGTCGCTTCATACTTTTTCCCCTTTTATTTTCATCCTCAGTCTTCTAATCACAATAATACAGCATTATCATTATCATTATCATGAGTTTACACTGCTTTTGTAATAATAAACGCATGTCTTTCCATGCTTTACTGAACTCTCAGTCAGTAGTAGCAGTAATGGTGCTAGTAGTAGTAGTAGTAGTAGTAGTAGTAGTAGTAGTAGTAGTAGTAGTAGTAGTAGTAGCAGGGGTAGTGTAGGTTGGATTTGGATGGGTTAGTTTGTAGCATTTGTGGTGGTACGGACTAGTGCGAAAAGACGCAATCTCTGTACCTTTGCGATGTGAACTCCTTGCACAGTTTAATTTGTGTATGATTTAATGAATAAAGGGATCTTGATTTTGGCAATAAGAGTAGCCTGATTTGTTTTATGGCACAGGAGCCCTGTAGTTGGATAAAATGAGCATGTAAGCATATAGCAAGTATAATTGGTCAAAAATAGGGGTAAAAAATTACTCTAATAAATGGAGATTAATCAGGATGGATTATCAAGGTAATGATGACAAAATAATTGGATTTTAACAGGAAATAAGAGATTTATAAAATAGTTTTAATTTATAAAATAATGAATTTCATGGTATTTTTATTTTATTTGCTTATTTGATCAACCAATAGAATAATTTTATAAGATGTATTTATCACTCATTTCAGTAGATTGAAGGGATACAATACTCCAAATTACTAGCATCAATGGATATCACATTGCAGACACAAGGCAGATAAGCCCCGCGTATGACTACCGGAAATGATAAGCAATGTTTTAACGGTTAAATCCGACTTTAGTGGCCATTAAACATTGTCAAGCCAAGTGGAAGTTTAACTTTAGATAAAGATAACTTTCTCAGTAGTAGTAGTAGATGGACAATGTGTGGTATAGAATGGATGTTAAATCCTTAGTATAAAATTCTTTAGAAGAAGAGTATATAAGGAATGGGATAATTTGTAGGTCAAAGATGACTGACCCACAACAACACAAAGTCTGTCCCTCCCTTCCTAACAAATAAATCCATTCCATTCTTTCTCTCAGAGGAAATTAGCATTGCATCCGATTATCATTTAATACAAATCAAATAGATTTAAAAAGGTCAGCAGTTTAGGTCGAATCCTTATAGATAAAATAACGCTCACTTTATACTTATTACTAAACCCTCTCTCTCTCTCTTAGTTAAACAAATGCTGAACTACAGAAGAGAGTGACACGTATTTGAGCTCAATAAACCGTTAGTCAACGCTAGAAGAAACGTCGTATAAATAAATGTCCTAGAGCTAACTCACTTTGGAAATCAATTAAATAGGAGGATATGCTAATTCTAAGTCTGCTTCTATTATTTTAACTACCCTACTTTTTACTAAGGATTGGCCACCCTAACAGAAACGTACTTGGCTCGGGCTTCTATTTAAATTCTAGAGTAACAGAATTATATGGTGTTGTATTATTAGAAGGGAGGCTGTAATTCCCAGATATAAAGGTAGTCAGAATTATTTAAAGTAGCGGATAGGGACAAAGGCCAGTTTAACTTAAGGCTGGAGTAGAGAACTAAAAGTAAAGTCAAATATTGCTAAATATTTACTTGACATAGTCTCCTAATTTGAAATATTAAAGTGTGAAGGTTGTGGATAGAAAGTCAGGGACAAGTCTTTTATGGGAATCCCATATTTAAATATTTAATCCCATCTATCCATTCAATCCTAATTAATAGGAAACTTACTTTACCTTTCTAAACATGTACTATTCATGAGGATTATGCCAGCACAGACTGTGCAAAAGTAATTGTTTTTAGACCCTTTATGCATGTCTGAGTTGAGTGTTTCTGGAAGTTTAACATGTATTTCCTAAATACTAATATAATTAAGGTTTTAAACTACAGAATTCTAGTTTTATTTTAAAACTAAATATGAAAAGCAATCTACGAGAAATCCGTTTGTAGTTTTTTGAGAAATATTTGCCATTTATTTGTGTGTTAGGTAGGTAGGTGGTTTAATTTTAAACAAATAACTATACATCTCTTCCATAAATTACATTAATAAAGCTCAATCATACTCTAATCTACACATTTACTAATTAGTCCAGATAAAATCTACAAAATTACTCTAGCCAACGAGCGATAGATACTTCACCTAACAATCATGAGCTCCTTTTAAACAATTCAAAGTTTATGTTAAGTAAAAAGTGATTTTGTAGCTGAAATATTTAAGTAATAGTCACTCAGTAAATCATAATCTCAATTGGAAATAAAATCTAAAATAACGTAGCTAAATTCGTAAAATAAAGTATGCTTAAAACTCGTTCTACCTCTAGGTAGGTAGGTAGGTAGATAGTTTATATTTTAATTACAATTACACACTTTTAGCAATTACAATGATAATATAATTATATAATCCTCCCACACACGCACGTCAAGTCAAGTTTAATGTTGAAACGATTTAAACTAAATTACATTCACCAAGCAATTAAGTGTGTTTGATTGCAATCCACAAACTTTATTAAGTAGCTTCCCATCCAATTTAAATTAAAATTTGAGCTTTAATGTTAAGTTATTTTGAAATGTGGATTAGAAATATAAAGCAGGGACCATTTAGCTATTTAAAACTTGCAAAACATCCGGTCACAATTCACAAATATTATTTGTTGCAAAAAAAATCTATCGCATGGTTAAAACTTCTAGGTTTTGTCCTTATTTTTTTACCCAAGTTAGTTTTTTTTAATTAAGTTTTTAAAGATACTAAATGTAAATGGAAATCTTTCGTTTGTACTTTAAGTAAGGGAAGGAGGAATAAAAGAGCATAAATTAATATTTATTTATTAAAGTTTCATCTCTAGAAGTCATATTATCTTTCTATTCCGTTCCGTTTATAAATAAGTCATAATTGAACTACATATATGTAGGCTTTATTATACTTTAAATTATTATCCAGTTAAAAATAAAGTAAGAGCAAGTCTGGGATCAAATACTCAACTATAAAGCAAAAGCTACCAGTTATAATTAGTTACATAAATAGTTTAAGGATGTAGTAGCATTAATTTCAATATAAAACCTATTAGCTATATTATTGGGAATGTAGAGAAGGAAATGATTGGTAAAGTCAATTTATAGGTAAGAGTTTCTCCCAATCTATAAAAATAAATATTATTCATTACGAAGGACTACTTGCTATTTTAATGAATCTCAACAAGAGTGACACATATCAAACTTTTACTTTTTACACTGTCCAACTGATGAGGACTTCAGGCTTGGATTTACGCTTCCTTTGGTCTGTCTCAATAGCTATTTTTACGTCATTGTCATTGTGTAGTTATAGTAGCAGTAGTAGTAGTAGTAGTAGTAGTAGTAGTAGTAGTATTAGTAGTAGTAGTAGTAGTAGTAGTAGTAGTAGTAGTAGT
>JAQFZX010003801.1:0-10418 GCA_034682405.1 Hydroisotoma schaefferi | reverse complement strand
TAAATTAAAGAATGATCGATGTAGAAAAATTAAGGAAAATGTTAGGAGAAAATCGTCTACAAATTGTGATTTAATTTGTTTGAAATTCTGCAATCAGTTATCGGGTATTCATAAATTTAAATCCGCCTATAAAATCATAATTCATCTAAAAGGAATAAAAAATAAATTTCATGCAAAACATTAATAATTCATCCTTTGTCCAGTTTAAGTAAATAATGCTTCAGCCTCAGCCGATGTAAAACGGAGCATCCTTTTAATTTTCATTAACTTTACAATTTAATATTGATACTGCCTGAACTGAAAATATAGAATTTTATTAATTAAAAAAAAATAGAAATAAATTTAACGCATAAAAACACTCAGGGACAGTTTCAATTACTTTATCAAGGTTTCAGAGATAAATATTTAATTTCTGAGCTTAATTATTAGGTATGGAGAAAAAATGGGGAGGGGGAGTTATTTAGGGGAGGGGAGTTATTTTTCAGTAGGGTCATTTGCAGGGGAGAGTTATTTAGAGGGGGAGGGGGAGTAATTTCCGGAAATACGGTATGTGCATGTTAGACACCGTCTACAATTCGGGATTGACGACATTCTTGCATAACCCTGTGATCTATTATGAAAGTAGACTGTATTAATGATATTATGACTAAACTATGACATGAAATGAGCATGATATCACTTACTTTAAGTTTTGTCTTGATTAAGTGTAATGAGATTGAGAATGTAACATGAGAATACCATATTAATTTTATTTTGATAGTGAGACGGTGTCTGTCTAAAGATTAGAAAAATATCAAGTATTGGGACCGACAGGAGAAGGATAGTAACGTCTTCGTGGCATAATACTAACATAATTCTGTTCTGAGATTGTTTTAGTTTGAGGTACTGAATGTAAGTCTGGATATTTAAAACTGTAATGATCCATTTCAGTTGGTCTTTACTTTAAAGATATGGCAAGAACTTTTTGATACAAACGTAAAAGTTTATGCTCTGTTGAAAAAAATGTTCTTCGCGTAATTGAGACAAAACCCCGAATCTCTCGCTCATCATGAAAACTATGAAAAATTATGTAATCTTAGTTGTCTTTAGACTCAAAATTACTTTAATCAAGAATTTCTGAGGTGTAATTGCCTTTTTCGACAGGGTAATTCTTGTATTGGAAATTAATAAATAAATAATTTGATAACTAAAAGGTTACGATTTCACTTTTAGGGTCCGAGAACTAAAGTTTGCATGGAAAAGTTTACTTGAGCTTGCCTAATATTCATATTAGTAAAATAAATACAACTGGCTTGAATAAAGTTACGCATGAACTGAGGTTGGTTGTGGATACAAAACATTAAATAAAAATAGAAATAAGAAACTCAGAGAACTGATTCTAAATATACAAGAGTTTTTAATAATAAATAAGTTTAAAACTCGGAGACCAATGGATTCCTGTACGATGAGTACAGGACATAAAAAGTACATCCACGCTTCAATAATTATGGATGAAAAGCCGGCCAGTGGATCATGATTAAATGAATCTCCTCATTTCTATTTCACAACAAAGACCAGTCTGTGATTATACGAGACTTCGTGTTTACACTTCAAAATATACTAATTATTGTTATCCAAGGCTTCATATCACTTATTGACTGTATTAATTAATGCATGTAATGCATGACTGAAAACTCACCTTAGAAATAAAAGGCAAGATTGCTACGATTTGGTTGCATCCAACAAACTACATATCCCACGTTTCTCATTTAAGTCGACTTCACAAAAACTAAGAATTGATCAACCGTTCGACTCACAACAAGTTTTATCAAATTAATCTAAACATCCTAATGCACAAAGCTTCTCCATCCATTTTGATCCTTGTTTTTCTGGGATTACGCCGGTTTGCAAATATGGGCTCAAAAGTCTCAATTCGGAAGTTCACTGGCTTCTAAAAACACTAAAAGTACATGTTGCCTTGCCTCTCCGTCTAGAAACATTTACTCAACACTTATATGCAAACTGACATTAATCAAATCCAAAAACAATGCTCCAACAACCTCCGTGAAGCCGGCTATAAATAATATTCAATTACAAAACCATTTCTCTCAGTAGTTGACTACATAAAGACTAAACTCCATCCTCAAGGCTGTCTTTTTCCTTATTAAAATAAGTGGAAGTGGAATGCTTATTAGGAATCTACAGCTAACTGGAACACTGACTAACTGTCCAGCGTTAGTAAATGAATGACTGATTGCCTTAAAAATACTTTGGTTGGTGTTAAAATGAATTTAAAGCTAAGATGTCCACAAGTGGTTGCCTTATCTTTTTTTCTATTTCTATAACCAAGAACAGAGCAACTCTTTACCAAGTAAGACGAGGAACTACATTCTATCATCGATGGATTAGCACTGAAAGATCAGATCATCATGTTAATGATCAAGAGACATGAGAGGAGTTAGATCATTTTAAGGATTGTACTTTTTTATGCATACAACAACGAGCCGTCTCTAGCTAAATGGAAGTTATACTTCTACATGAATTTGAATACGCTACGACTACAACCACGACTAACGATCCTACAAATTCATCCCAACAAGCCATGCCGATGCTAAAAGATCGCTTACTAAAACCTTAACTATCTTGTAATAACATATTATATCCTACACTCCCATTTCTGTTGCCGCTGTAGTTGAGTTATCAGCTTTGCCTAACCAGCTTTGAGCAAAGTAAAGTTAAAATGTTATGTAGATTGGCGATACGTGCTGAGCTGATGGTGAGATGACGAAGAAGAATAAAAAAGAACGACGACAAGGGAGAGTGAAATCATCTAGGAAGACACGATCAACTCCTTCATAATTTTACTTAGGCTAGTGTTAATATTTCTTAGGTAAGTAGTATAGCAAGAAATCATAGATATGCAGGTTCTGGTAGTAAAAGTAGGTAGGTGTAGCAGGTAGGAAGGCAGCAGGTCGGTGGGTAGAGCCATCCATTCCATTGTTAGATTCATCAATGCTCAATAATCAAATCAAATGTATTGCAATTGGAAGAAATCAAAATCAAATCGGACGTCATATTAGCAGGCTACATTCTAGGACTTTATGGTGATCCAAAGGATTGTATTGTCATTTAAGTCATTCCTATAGTAACACCAGCGTCTAGTAAAATGTCTGTCTACTTTAACCATGTCTGCATTTCATTGTACTCAACATGTTACAGTGCATTATTGCAAGCTATGGATTTAGACGAAATGGTTTGGATATGAGGAGGATCAATCTCGCTGAAAAATGATACAGGCTTTCCCGTTCTATAAGCAGCCCTTGTTGATAAGCCAGTTGCCCATCGGAAACCATTATAGAAGGACCAGCATATATTGGGGGTCCCACGGAAGAAGTGAAGGCTTCTTAGGGCTAAGAAAAGAGTTAAACTGGTGTTAGGCCAGGATCAGAAAATGAACCTGAACCATCAATAACTATAAAGGAAGCTTTACTTTACGTTTACTTTACGGATGGCTTCGCCCTTTTGTATTTTGTTTATTCATAACTCTGTCAATTCTTACTCGATTTTGATTGATACAATGCATCATTAAATGCGCAATGAGCTAACTTAAATAATAATAGTAAAAGTTTTTGAAAACACCTTCCGTAGCTTTATACAAAATGAAAAATGCTCGTTTTGGGTTCAAAATGCTCGAGAATGCTAAAATGCTTTTATGGTTACTCTAGTCGTCAATGTCACCCATTCTAGGTCTAATGTACAAGAACAATTTATTTTTATCCAAAGAAATAGAAACGATGCTTCAGCCCCCGTAAAACTAAGCATCCGACGTTTCATTTTGATTAACTTTCAAGACTGTTTCAATTACTTTATCTAGCTTCCAGAGATAAAAATTCAATTTCTGAGCTCAAGCATGAGGTATGGGAAAATTTTGTGGGATGTAATTTAAGGGGGGAGTTATTCCGAGGGGGTGTAATTTTCGGAAATACGGTACTTTCAACCACAGTAAGCAATTCTGGTATTTTCATTACTTTCTGTCTGTCGCCTATTGTGTTAATTTTGTATGCCTCAAGTCGTTTAATCTTTTAAAGAAGGTCAGATTCGTCGTATATTCAGTTTAGCAAATGAAAGTGTAAAAAGGGTAGCTAACTTATGCTGATTTAAGAACGCTGACTGAGTTTCATTCAAGATTACCGTAACTTAATTTTGGGCATGATCAAAGTAATCAAGAGAGATGCTTTAAGAACTATGGCAAGAAATTTATGCAACTATTATTTACCTAAGTTTCTTATTTGACGCTTGATATTATTTTCTGAGCAATTTCTGACTGATCAAATACATGAAGTGAATTTAGTGCATAAATCGATCCGTTGGCAGAATTAGGACAAAATGCCTCAGCAGGAGGGGTTCCTCACGTTCTTATGTTTGATCAGTCATTTCATTAGCTACCAATAACTACCCTTATAGCTCTAGGATCTATCATTTTACAAGGCAACTTTCTAATAATCTCTTCTCCATAATTGTCTGTACAACATTCAAACCTAAATCGTTTGAGTGCTTGTTATACCATAGTAAAATATATGGGTTGCATTTGCGTTGTTTTACTTCTTGTCCTTATCTAGATTGCTAGCTTGTTTAACCCCATCCCAAATAAGATAAGCGTAACTTCCATAATTACTATTTATAGGCGTATCTGCACAAAAATATATGGCCCCACTAGTTAACTTTGGATATAAAATTCTTGATGAAAGTAATTTACTATTTCCGGTAAGCCACACGCCACGATAAGTAACGTATTCATGAATTAAAACAGTCATCTGTATCTTTTAGTGAAAGAAAAGGGATATGATTATGATTAGGAAACAATCTTTGAGCTAAAGTTTGCAAAATACAGCGATGTGAATAAAAACGAAAATAAAAAACAACCCCAAACCCCACCCACCTACTGAATTTTAATTTTAACATACAAAAATGATATTCTCATTCTCACATTCCGTTTCTTTTGTACTGTAAAACTTTCCAGCTTAAATTAACTGCCCTGCTTCATGATCGAGTTTATTTTCTGCATTTACCATTTCGTTAAGATTAGGGAATGTCCATAAACTACGTCAACAAAAAATCGAAATTTAAGGACCCAGGGACCCCTAAATCAACACCATTAACGTTAGTCTTATGGTAAAATTTAACGTGGGTAAGATAGGGTCATCATCTGACCCTTGACCCACCCACCCACTATTTTGCTGACGTAGTTTATGGATAATCCCTTAGGTAAGTGTAGAGTGAATCATGAACTGATTAAAAATTATAAAACAATTCTTTGAATTTCAATCTGCACTGATTTTCTTAGACATTTTTGTATCAATACCTCATCGTAAAACTTGATTTTTCACCATGTTTTGTCTCCCTCAAATACAATTTATGGAAATTCAATATGCAATGGACGATATGGATTGCAGTTTTAAACTGTGTTGTTGCATTTGCATATGCTAACCCTAATTTCATGTTTAAACCTCTCTTCCTGCATAATTCACTATACATGTTACAAGTTACGCATCCTCATTCACGTACACTTAATAGAAATTATAACTGTTACCTAAATCAAGCTTACCAAGACCAATGTGGCAAATGATATTTTGGCAGTTCCATTTTATGAAGACGTGCAGAATTGTGACATGACTTTGTCACCTGCTCACATATGTTAATCATTAAAGGTGAATTTTACTTGTACACGTGTATCGCTGAAACTATTTAGTGAATGCTGATTTATTTAATCGCATTGCTTAACTGTCAAAGAACAAGGCAGCTGATTTTTATTTAAAAATGTATACAGTAACTTAAATATCGGATTCGAATATATTTCATACCGGACAGAATGAGCAACAGGTGAGTTCCCACATTTACATATACATATACAGCTAGAACTTGTCCCAACTACAAGCAAAGGGAAGGAAACTGAGCTAGACAATCGGTAATATTCTTGAGTCAGTTTAAATTGAAAAATAATTAATTGTAGAGGAACAAATGAACTTAAACGTAGGTCAGTCAGCTATCACAATTTTATGTTACTGCTACTTATACAGACGTTATGAATTTATACACTATTTAAGTCAGTTTAATTAATACTTTTCAAACTTGTACTGGATACTTACTACTCATGAACGATACTTGTAAAATTATAGACATTCATTTTCGTGATATGTTTACGAACGTCCAAGAAAATATTTAATTTAACAGTTTTTAAACAAACGTAAATCTACATTAATTAAAAGATACAGCTGTATTTACAGGAATGTGTAAACTTAGGAATGAAGTACCTGTGAACCAGATAGAAATGTCTTTGACTTAGTCCGCGTTTTCGTTGGCCATCAGGTTGGAGGCTATTGTGCCTGAAGGATTTATCGTAGAAAAGCGTTGCCTTGAAAAGCATCTTTCCGAATGTCATTACCACTCATCCCAAGCGACCTTATAATCCAGATTTTTACCGAATCCTTCAATGAAAGTTACTGCCAGTAATAAAACACCATTCGTTTTGTACGTGATGTCGGATACAATTCCTTTGAAATAATCGACTTTCATTCTTGTGCGGAAATTCTTCATCCGTTTGATTGGAAGATCCTTCTCTTTCTCAACTGAATTCAAATCAATAGGCTATTAAGATTTAAAACACGGGATAGTTGTACTTATTTAATGCCCAGCACTTACACAAAGTAACCTTACATCCTAGGGCTGGCATTAGCGTGTGATCAAACTCTATTGTACGAAGGTTTTTCCTTAGCACTTCAATAGTAGTTCCATAATCAACCAGCAAAACTTCTACTTTATCTAAATGGTTTTTTAAGGGAGCAACCACCTTGCATCTAAATTTTATAAGTTTGAAATAAATAATTGTGGTACTAATATTAAAATATGAAAAGTTATTAGTAATTTAGTTTCACGGAACAAGTACAAATCTCTCACCTTACCACTCTGTTGTACAAAGGGGCGACAATGGCGAAAATTTTACCGTCCAATGAGTCTGCACTTCTAACTGCATTCCAAGAGTAAGAATAAACTTTGTTTAGCTGCCTTTCTAACAAGACCAGCCTCTCACGCATGGAAGCTGGGTGCGCCTGTAATTAGAACAGCATTAGAATCACTTCGCTAAAGTGGCTAAGGACGAGAGCATTCATACTTAAGAAATGCTCCTTTGAAGTATGATCTCATATAGAATGATGTCTCATAAAATACATGTGTAAAGCGTAAAATTGCCAGTAGAGGCCACAATTTACACATGACGGGAAAAAGGTCAATTTCAATCATTAAAACTGCCCGGTGGCCATTAGTGATTGCTTGTTCAAGTTATTTCGAATCCTTAATTTATAAAAACATCTCTGCTAGCTCAAAAAAGGTTACCTACCAGTATAGTTTCATCATCATCCCAACCACACACTGCTAAATCTATTTCCGTATTTTTTCGATAAAACAAGCACTCGGAACCGTCTCCGTTGACGTCTAGCGAGTCCATCGAAATCGTACAATATGGGGTTTCACACCAAAGCTTGCACTTTTCTTGTACTTCCTGCTTTTTATCCTCTTCACACGCGCTTTCTCCCATTTCCTCGCAAAGAACTGTTTTTCGGTACAGTTTCTCATTCTCTCTTTCGTAAACAACTATAGATACCTCATGGGTACCACAGGGTAAAATATTACGGGTCTAATAAAAAAAAAGAAATTTTTGTACTTAAGACATCTCCAGCCAATAATTTATAGCTAGAAAGAGCAACCCAAAATCACTATCTCACCTTTACCGTACATGGTTTTTTATCGGTAGTAAATGCCTTTCGCTTCGATTTACCCAAAGTAGTAACTCCATAAAGTCGTGCAGCGTTCGCCTTGAGTATCAACCAATTTAAAAATATGAGGTATTAAATATTTAACAGAAATAATAAGAAGATAGGAAGGATATATCTTACCAACGGTGGGATGAGTTCAAGTAATACATTTATATCACGTGCAAACAAAGTTGTGCTAATGGGTATATAGTCGAGCTCACCGTAATCTATAAATTGGACCTTTATCTGCAAATCAAGTACTAATTTTCAACAATATAGATAATGCAGCAGGGAAAAAGTGTTTTTTAGATTTTTAAAAACGACTGACTGACCGTTTTACTCGAGGTTTGCATCTGCTCGATACAAACGCACCTAGCATATTTTCCAGTACTTTTTCGAGCCCCTAGCAGAATCTGTGACGGTCTTATTGGTAGACAAACTTTTCCACAGTAAGCTTTGTAGCTTTCGCTCGTTAAACAGCACTGCATAATTTTCAGGTAATGTGACAGGAATTTACTTGAAAAGCGTACATACAATTCCCCCGTAATAAGAGCATGAGTTATGTAAGCATCGTTTTTCTCTTCATTGATCTAAAATTAATCACTTTGTATTAGTTCCAGCTAATTATTTCCCTTTAGTATTCAAACTCTAACCCTACAGTTGATGGATTTTTTAATTTTTAATAAGATTAACATATGGTTTGGGTAGAGGGGTTAGTCCGGAGATAACTCTTCCGGATTAAATAATAGAACACATTTTAATTGCATTGTGAAACGTACCGGAGGCAACTTATGCTTACTGTACTCCCAGGCGAATCTTTTCATAATGTACCCATTAATACCATACGGGTGGGTGGATACAGGACACACAGACGAGTACACCACCAAACTTTCGGAAAATGCATTCAAACGCTGCACGACAAGGGGACCATCAAACAGCCCAGAGTACCTGTTGATAAGTCTCTTGTACACACTTGTATTCTTGTACGTTCCTAGACCGAGTTTATTTTCTAACATGAACACCTAGAACATAATTTCAAAAAATTTCATCTAGATTACAGACCCTATATTCCTTGTATCTCTTCGCCAGTTCCTCTGTGGGTAAAACTTACTCTAGGAGGTAATACTTCAAACTGATCGTTCATAATTTGAAGTTCATAAGTGAAGACATCCATAGTAACTCCATAATCTATAAGGTCAATTTGCACCTTGGAAAAAGGGTACGGCGTGTCAGACCCTTCTCCAATCTTTGGTTTAATTTCTTTAAGAATTTTAGCTCTTTTAAACGTGTAGCCTTCACGTTTTCCAATTTTTTGCCCATAGATGACATGCATTCCGATTTCAATCTTGTCATCCGTAAGTCTCACTCGGTGCTGCAAATCCGCATAGTACCGGTCCATATTATTCTCCATCTCATCATACTAAATCAGAAATTTTCAAAAAAAAACTTTCAAAATTACTGTTTTTACGATTTTTTTAGCACAAGTAGAACTAAGAATGTATTTCCAAACTTACTTTTATCTTTTCACTCCATACTTCGAACGTCAAAGGGGCCATACGTCGATGCTTGGGCCACGCGTTCAATAACACCAGGTCGACAGAGTCTTCAACTTCATCCAGTTGAATCCCTTCACTTTGCATGGCTAAGCAGTCCGAACTTTCACAAGTTTTAATGATCTCGATTCTCGACAATACGACGGAGGAAGTCGCTTTTAACCACAAAGTGTACTACTTCCTAAAATCCAAAAAATCAACGCCAAGTGACTGGAACAACATAAAAAAATTGTTAGGGATCAGCTTTTTACGAGACGAACATGCTTTTCAAATGAAACGCACATGTACGTATTGTTCTAGGCGCGTCTGTCTATCTATCCCTCCAGAAACGCCGCATTCCCTTTTGTTATGGCAGCCCAAAAATGCAGCACATATATACAATAGCTCTAAAACGTAAAAATGACAGTATTTCCTGTTCTAATTCCCTAGGGCAGCAGGGCTTTACTACTTGGACGGAAAAATGAGAAATTATATTAACATGGGCAGGATAGGGCTTTTAACATGGAAAGGTAGGGAGGAATTAAAAGGGGAAATACAGTAACAGTAGAGTTAGCTGTAGCATGTAGCTGTAGCTCCCTTTTTATAGAGAGACTGTGTACCTTATTCCTACAAAAGGTCCGTCATCAATGCCCCTTAATCTCGATATTCCTTCCTTGCCTTATGGTGGGACATGAGAGAGCTGACCTTTGACCTTTGACCTTTGACCTTTGACATTGATTACAATAATAATGAACGGAAAGGAATAGTTGATTAAAAAAGAGGACGCGTCTTTTTGCGGTCTTCCCTTTCCCCTCCTCAATTCCATAGGTTTTTTACTGTTTTAGGCGTCAAAACTCAAACCTCCGACTACTAGTCGGACCATGTGCAAACTTGGCACAAACCTCAGCATCCTCCTCACTATTTTACAACTTGGTAAGCTCAATTTTAAACTTATCGGAAACGGATTACCGTAATTCTACTTTAATTCCCCCCTTTAATAGAGCCTCCTCTAGTAAATTCCTCTTTAATAGAGCCCCACAGCTAAACAGTTCCCCCTTTAATAGAGCCCCACAGCTAAACAGTTCCCCCTTTAATAGAG
>JAQFZX010003800.1:0-10419 GCA_034682405.1 Hydroisotoma schaefferi | reverse complement strand
GAACGCTATCCGGGGTTTTAGGGTACTTTCGGGGGTGTTGGAACGCTATCCGGGGTTTTAGGGTACTTTCGGGGGTGCTGGAACGCTATTCGGGGGTTCTGGAACGCTATACGGGGTTTTAGGGTACTTTCGGGGGGTGCTGGAACGCTATTCGGGGGTTAAGGGTACTTTTGGGGGTGCTGTAACGCTATCCGGGGTTTTAGGGTACTTTCGGGGGGTGCTGGAACGCTATTCGTGGGTTAAGGGTGCTTTCGGGGGTGTTGGGTGGGACACTATCCGGAGTTGTAGGGGGTTTGGGACGCTATTTGGGATTTTAGGGAACTGTTGGGAGGTTTTGGGACGTTAGTCGGGGTTTAGGAAACTTTCGGGTGGTTCTGAAACGCTATCCGGGGTTTTAAGGTACTTTCGAGCACTCTGGGACGCTATCAGAAGTTGCGAGTCAAGGTTAACTGGGACATCGATTTTTAAATGGCATAAGGTTGAAAATAAAATTGACTGCCACGTAGATAGACGAGATGACTAGAAATAGTGCAATTTATTTTTAATTTTTGCTTAAATAAATAAGGAGGTAATGCGTGCTATGATGCACCTTTTAAACGTTTCCTACATCTCTAACACAATATAAAACGCTGCTGTCTTCATCTTCAAGGATTCCTTACATGAGGTATTAATTTCATAGGGAAATTGGTAGACTGAAATTCAAACGGAGGTCTGGGATCTTTCATTCCAAAAATTCCTCTCAGAATGTCTCTGGCTGCCATTTCTTGAGCTATATCCACCGTTTCTCCAATACCTGGTTTCGGAAATGTTCTCAATTAATCATTTTTCAAATCAGGAAAATAAGCTAACGAAAGTAGTAGCTAACCTGTTCCAACTAGTTTTTTATTCTGGTCATAAATACCAACTATAAAAGCTGACAATAAAGTATTTCGTCCAGCTTCTCGTAAGATCCTTGGTTCCAATACACTACCTCCCATCTGTCGATTGATATCCATTAGCATGACCCATGGTTGAGGAATATCCCAGAATTCCATTATATCCTTTCCACATAGCTGGGTTGCTACAAAATCAGTTATGAACCTTTCCGTCCTTCCGCCACCGGATGATTTATCCAAGGCCCCGACAACAGCTTGGAAAGCCTTAGCGAAGGTTTCTTCACTGGGCGGATATTCCTGTGGTTATAAAATCTATTAATAAAATAACAATAAAATGCTATTATGAGCACATTTTTATAGATTATTTATTACATAGCACTGGATCAAGTCTTTTGTTCCAATATGGGAAGAAATGGTTGCCAAAACGGCGTTGCTCGTCAGACGGTCAACTACTGATCTGTAATAAAAACATCCAAACATCGACAATTTTAAATATAGTCCTTTCTTATCTTCTTTTGTCGTAATAAATTATGCAACTTACTCCACTCCTTCACTAGGCATCTTTGGGAACTCTTTCTTGACAAAAGCAGTAAGGGTCGAGGTCAGTAATCTCGACCCACTTTCAGACAGCTCCCTATTATCTTTTATATCCAAATTCTCAGCGTCCATCCCCAATTCCTCTAACCTACGTCGCTCTTTAATAATATAAGACGCATCCACCAGCGCCTGCTTCAATAAGACCCCTTCAAAATTTTCATTTAGTCGCTTCCCAAAGGCAAATATCTCAGCTTGATAGTTCCTAAAAACATTATTCAATTAGTTGAATCGTCATCAAATGAAAAATAATGAGTTTTCAGTATAATTTACCAATCTACAAAAGAACTTCGCTGAGGGGGCTTGGCCCTTTCGGGGAATTTAGCGTGTTCCTTTTCCCTCCACGCTCGCAACATTAGCCGAGTGGGTCGAACATAGTTGTGGATACTGCAAACTAATACTGCAAAAAATGGAACAAAATCATGATAAACTTTCAAAAAAACGAGTAAAAAGGTCTGGTAATAAAAATAATGCCAGGCGCGGTCAGTCAGGTCGCGGAACGTACCGTGTATTTCCCCGAATAATGCCCCCCACTCCCGATATAATGCCCCACCCACTACACTACCTTTCCATGTTAAAATTATGAATTCGCCTACCTTTTCCAATTTTTCCTTCTCAAAGTAATAATTCCCCAGGGGAATTATTTCCGGAAATACAGTATCTTTGGCACCCTCGTTAATGTCTAGATTGAATACAAACAAGGATAAAAGCCACACCCCTTCCTGCCACTGTTTCCCCCCCCCCCCCTTCCCCAGGGTATTCCGCGGACAAGAGCGACGCTTGGAAACGCTGATCGTAACTTACCCGATTGTACCGTTTTAGCTTTCAAAATTCGAAACCCTATGCTACCAACTCCTTTCCACGTCTGGGTCATATTTGTAGGGTCAAGGGTCAATTATGGTTGAGTTAATTTAGCATGTTTTAATTTTTAATAAATAAACAATATAAGTTTTAAGAAATGCAGAGGAACGGGTCAAAACCGGCCTGCTCTGGCTCTCTCAAACTCTGAATTAAACTTTGAAAATGTCGAAAACTATTTTTAAATCGTAAAACTTGTGGTTTTTGTGTGATTTTTAATTAAAAATAAACGTGTATAGATAGCTTTTTGGAGCCGGAGTTGGAATGGAAACTTGTGAGTAATTCTACCGCTGCTACTCCAGCTAGCTGCTAGACTATTCAGCTCAGCCCATGAATAACTTTCACTGACTTTGCATTTGTGTATTGAAATTGCAAAGTAAATGACTATTTTTATGCTTTTTCCGCTATAAATTATGACAAAATTATGGTAAAAGTATTGATTTTTGTCGTAATTTTGAATAAATGTTTGGATTTGTTTTAATTTAAATTTAAAAAGTGAAGAATACAGTCATGTTTTATACCGTTTTAAACTTTTCAAGGTCCTATAAACGGTCGTTTCAATTTCTTTGACTTTCTCCATTAGAAATTGTGTCAAAGTTAATGAATTTTTAGTAATTCGAATAAATGTTTGCATTTGTTTTAGCGAGTTTGAAAATTGGATAATGTGGACAGATTTTTAGCGTAATTTCAGCTTCGCAAGCACCTTAATTGGTAGAATTATAGTAGAAAGCTTGTGTAAATTATGTTTAAAATGATGCATTTTTTAATTACAATTGTCATATAATTTTAAAACTGAGGAATACTCAGTCAGAACGATTTCATTTCTTTAACAGGGCTTCAGCTTCGCTTTCGCCGGACCTTAGGTTCGTGAATTGGGTCAATCTCGCACTTTCTCCTGGTATATTTTTATTTTTCCCAATAGCACAGCCAATTTCATGCTTGGTAATTATTCCTAAAACATTAAATAATTTAGGAAATTATTAAATAAAGGTTTTGTATTTTGAAGAATTACTAATAGCATGTATTTCTCTATGTTTTTGTAGAGAAAGACCTGGTTTAAGCTGTGGGTAAGTTTCTACCAGTTTTTTCCATGTTATTTTATTAAGGACAAAGAGGATGAAGAGGTTGACTCCATAAGTGTAAGTTAAGAATTGAAGTATGTTCCAAAACCAGTTGTTTTCGAAAACATCTTGCTTTCCCAACTGTTCTAAAATCTTAAATGTCCAAATTGAGCCCGAAATGCAGAGAAGTTTTAGGAAAATTTTTATTCTGAAAAAAGAAAAAAGGTTTAAGGTTTGAGATAGAAAAATATTGAAGTTTGGAGTTTGGAATTATAAAAGTTACGAACATTTTTACAAGCTTGTAACTCTGATTAGAGATCTTTTCTCTGTGGAGTAAATGCTTGCAGATGAAGACAAAGGTGGATAGGACAATGAGTATGTTGAGTGAAAGAAGGGATATAAAGAAGTATTTCTCTATTTTATCTACGATTTCATGATTTCTGAAAATTCATATAACTTTTTTAAATACATTTGGATATTTTTACTTAGAGATATTGAAATGAATTCTGTAAAAAAAATTGGTACACACGCCATGAAAAGTGGTAGAATTACGATGGTTCCGGAAAGTCCATAACATATTAGTTGGGAGATGTACAGAGATCTTAAATCTTCCCATGATGTGATTACCCGTTCTATCAGTTGCATTTTACTGTGGAAAGAACTGGGTTTATCTTTATGGTAATTCTGTAAGAATTATATTATAGAATTTTAAAGGCTCAATTACTTACCAAAGGTTCCACAAAAAGAAAAAGTTGAGCGTGACTAAATTTGTGAAAAGACCAAATGTAAAGAAGGTGTCTAGTGTCTCTGTAAAGATTGAAACCTGTTGTATGTACAGATTGAAAAACATGAATTGATTTAAATGTCTTCAGCTAATACGTGGAATCCATGAGCTTAAATGCAAAGAGTTCTTCAACTGTATTAAAACAAGGATGGATCTCATGAAAAAGTATAGAAAGGCCGAGATTAAAAAGGCTACTTGGGTCCACCCATGAATACTATGTTTTTTCCAAACAAGTCCATAAACTCCGAGACTAATTAGGATGAATATCCAGGATACTATTGAATAGATCATTTCCCGTCTTCGGGATCCTCCCTACGAAGTATTAACTTGGAATCATTGAAATCGATACGATAAGTATTCAAAATAGCTTTTGATAATTTTACATACAAGTAATTCCTCTATTTCCTCCGGGCAGTAGAGGATAATCAGTTCTTTGTTCTGAATAATGTCATTATCATCAACAATTAATCTTTCTTCTAGACAGTAGTTCTCGGGTTTGAACCAAGAATCTATTTTGTATCGGATCTTGATCTCTCCAGTTTCCAAAATTTTGAAATCATCTCTAAAATTAGCCACATAAAAGTTAAAATATATTGATGTATTTGCATAAGCATGGAACTTTTACTGTAGGTTTGTTTTTGGTTGACAATCCGGATATGCATCTATTTGGATGTTGATTCTTTCTCGGTGAATTTCAAAATCTTGATAGGATTCGTAGATAGACGGATCTTTTAAATGACTTAGAGGCTTATTACTCTGATTACTGTTGATTGTGCAGTTATTAAAATTATGACATTTAAAATGTTTCTTCCAAGCTAAACATTTTTTTATACAGGGACGCTCTCTTTCCTTATTTTTCTCCGAACCTTTATGCAATATTTTTGGACATTTTTATGAAAAATCTAAGAAATGTAAATCATACTTTATGTTTTACAAGTTTGAAATGCATACGAGTTTGAGGTAGAGAGCAATGGGGAGCGCATGAAAATAAAGTAATTAAAGCGTTCCCATCCAACTTTTCTGTGTACCTTGAATAATTAAAAAATTCGAGTAGTTTTAAGTTGTGTTTTTAGATTCAATTTGTAAAGCTGTTCTATTTAGAGCTCGCTTAATCTTACGAATCAACGCAATAGTTATCTGGACTTAGTACGACGTTCCTATGAAGCATTTCTAAAGCCCCATCCATGTGTAACAACACTTTGGTCGATCCTTCTTGGTCCAATTTCTTATCATCCATTCCTGATTCATTTGATGAAAAGATGGTATGTAAATTAGTATAGGGTATTTCTTCATCTAAAGAAATCATCTTAGCTTCTTCCATGTAATTGTTATGATGACAGGATAAAACCTTTCCAAACCTGAAAGTTGGATAAGGCGTAAAATGCCTTAAAACTGAAGATATGATACGAAAAGCTATTCATTTTCTAAACTTCGAATATCTGCTTGCATAGCTTGACAAGCTCTTACTTGAGCGATACGATCGTGTCATCAGAAGAGCCTAGGTTAATAAATGCCGGAAATGGCAATCCTCTCGACTCCTTGGTTTTTTTACTATTGTTACAACTTCCGTTTAAAAATGAATTTTGGAATGGGCAGCAGGTTCTTAAAATGTTTGTGTAGTTTTCAGAAGATGAAGATTGGACTTTTAGCCCAGTTTTAGCTGATGTTAGATCAACAATTGCTAAAATGCTTACTACTACGAGATAAACACCATGCTTTGCTGTAGAAGCCATTACTCTTGAATCTATTTATTTTTACTTTTTCTATTTATGATAATTTAGATTTTTGGGTTTAGGTAAGGTAGCTCAATTAATTATTTAAACTAGTGAAGTGACATCCTATCCTAGGGATTGACCGGTTTAAAATGAGAGAGGATGTAAAACCACAAAATCGGATACCACAACCGTAAATATTACGGTTAAACTTAATTGTTATCAGTGTTTGTGGAAAAAGTATCCTAATTAATTATAGACTATAATATAAGTTATAAATTACTTTGAAAAGGACAACATAACAGGAAAGCTTCACTCATTTGATAAACTGGATATGATTAGGTTGGCATAAATGCCGATGGATGGAAATATTTTACCGCAAACTCATAGATAATAAAAATACCATAAATTTATTTGATGTAAGAATTATACTTTAGGCCATTTATAGAATTAATTGACCAGCATTTTCTCAGCAACTGCGATTTATTCTATTCATTTGTAACATGCTTTCACTTGTAACATTTAGTATAATGAAATCACTAGAACTTTCAATTTAAGGTAAAACACACAAATAGTGCAATAAAACAAAAACTAATTCGTGCCGGGAGGGAGGTAATAAGCGTTTACGAATATAAAAATAGGGTTAAAAGCACCAGACTACAAAAACAAAACGAGGAGTCAGTAATGAAACATATTAATTGCTGCATTAGACAAAAAGGCAAGTTATCATGAGATTCACATGCATTCTAACTTTTCAAATTGAAAGCCAATCCCATGCTTACAGTTAAAAATGTAATGTGCATATCCCAGATGACCGGCAACAACTACAATTCTAGCGTACTTAATCCATTCTAATATAACAATAGAGAATCTTTTGATCTGACGAATCATGAGAAATCTTTTGAAATCTTCAAAAAGGTCGAGCTCATTATCAAAAGCGTATCCTAAGATGGGATGAGGGTTAAAGTTTATTGCTAAATTTTCCACGGTGCATAATTTCCTTGCAAGCCACTTCCGGTCTTCTGAGCAAAAGGAAGGTCTTCCTTCGAATGTAAGACGAACCAAGTTTTTTGTAGGTAGCTGCCTAACGTTGACTACTGGAACGGTTGTTTCGGAGTAGAACGTCTCAAGATTAGTACAACCGGCCAAGCTCCTGCAGTCTAGTGTCATATCATTGGGTAGAGTAAGAGTCAGCTCGCGTAAACTTTTATTGCAGTACAGGACCGAATCATAAGCCATCAAGTTTCGAGGGATATCAACTTCAAAGAAATTAAGGTCCAACTGATACATTCGCTTCAAGTTTTTATACAGGCATGCATCTGTTAAAAGGATTTTATGGACCTTAAAGGTAATCATTATCATCATCGGAAAAAGAGAGTAGCAAATAGCAATTAACACTTATACTTACTAAGGTCCCACGGATACTCCCCTTCCCTACTATGAGCTTTAATACGAAGCATGAAGATTTCATCGGTTGGTGTGCAATGGATAATTTCATGGCGTTTCTTGATTAAAGCAGCACTAATAGTCTCGCAGGTTGATCTTCGGCATCTAACTTCACTCAAGTCTACATCCACTGAGTACAATGTTTTAGAATGCTTCACGATGAATTTGTGTATGTAAATATAAGCCTCGTAAAAGGATGCAGCGTTTGCATTTTGGTATAACTGGAACTGGAACTCCGGGTAATGCCAACTAAAGTCTACTTGAGTAAGATTGACGAACAGGGGACAGGATTCCGTCAGCTTCTTCAAAAACTGGGCCTGGTAGGGTTGAAAGTGTGGAAACTGCAACTACAAAATGTATAAGCGATGTAAATACATTGATCGATCGATCGATCGAATTTAGACAAAGGATCCATAGAATTACTGCGTTGACTTTGCGATTATTGCGATTTGTATACCTTTAATTCAGACAGCGATTCCAGTTGATAAGAGGCCCCCACAGAAGATAAGTGCTGCAAAGAAAGCCTACAAGGTAGATGGAATACGAGCGTCGAGACTTTGGGACAGTACCGGAGTAATTTCAAAACATTATCCTCTGCAACGCTTCCCTTTAAATGAAGCATTTCAACCTTTTCTAGCGGAAGGGCACGTTTTGATGATAAGGGCAAGGCTAATGGGGACAAATCTTGAACCATCAGGGTGGTTATCTTTCTACTAGAATTCAGCATTACTTTTGCAGACGAGTCCGTTAGAGAGCATACAAACGAGAAGGTTGAGCTGAGCAATTCCGAAAAGGTTTTATTCACCAGACGCCCTGATTTCCTGTCTTCGAAGTCAAGGTAGTTGAATATTTCCATTTTCATCTGCAAATTCATGAAAAAGTCGGAATTATGCATAAGCACTATGGTATGCTAGTAGTCCACTTATCTTCTTAATTTAGCTTACAGTTTCATGGCCTTTCTTAATTATTGACCTGACCTGACCTCTGACCTCCTTCAGAGCGTTTGGCCTCTACAGAATCAGACAAAGCTACCCTGACTGAAAACACCTACCCTAAATCCTCACCCATATGCTGCCCTCGTTAATTAATCCACTCGCCTATCCTTTACGTGTTAAAAGGGGTATCTCTTCCATGTTACACATGCTTCAAAAATCTTTTTTTATATAAGCTGCGGCATATGGGCGAGGATTTAGGGTATATTTCATCAAGTAAAAACAACAGTACCTCTGCAGGCAATGCTTCAAACTCCAATGGGGGCTGAGGTCCGCAAGATTTCGAAACCCGGCTATGATGATCCAGATCCATTACAAGGAAAGTGACAGGGTCTTCGGGAGAAGCTTATCAAAATCAGGGGATGATAAGGCCGGACGAGAGGTCAATGATTTAGAATTTAAGGTCAATCCGCAACCGCAGGATAAGAAATAGATAAGAGAAGGAGAGAAAGGAAGGAGGGAGTTAAGGGTCTAATAATATTCCATGTCCGACCTGTGCTAAGAAGAAAGAACGAAGAGGAAGTGAGGGGAAAAGTTCATTAGCGAAGAGGTCGTTGGCAGAAAAAATGACCCGGGGAAAAGAGCGCTCAACCATTTTCACGTACGAAGTTGCGGAGAACTACCAATCTTTTACGGCGCTTTTCCATATCCAGAAATTTTCGGACAAAATTGCCAATTTTGGACCAAAATAGCCAATTATAGCCTCAAAAGCAGTTCCCATTTTGTTTGATAATGACACAAGTTATGAATTATGACAGAATTATGAAGCATTTTGTTTAGAAATATTTTAGTTAAAAACTAATCAACCAATTTTAAATGATTTCCCATGTCACTGCTTCATGTTTATTTATTTTGTGGATCATTTAGAACGGTTTATGACATGATGTTTGCTATTATTTCCCGAATATTGGACGGTTTTCGACGAAACATTGTGTGTATTTGTGTATAACTTGTCTGTTACTTGCATACATATTCTTTTTCTTTATCGTTATGATATTAGAAATGAAGGTTCGAATTTTTCTATAAATGTTAGTTAAAACAAAAAATGAAGTATGCTACGATTTAAAATGGAAGACAGAAAAATAATCCTGAGAAATGGAAGGTTAACCTGGGTAGTTAACTAACCTTTCAAAATAAAATTGTACAACTTGGCTCGCTACAGAAATAAATAATCGTCAATGAATATCAGGTTTTGTGAAATGTGAAAGGCATACTTTTCTACCGATGAAATTGTAGTTTTAATCTTAAAACCTTCGTAAATAATTCGTTAAAGTAATTTTTAGTAAATGCAAATGCAATATCATAAATTCCATGCAGAATGAGCTTTATTTTCTTTCAGAATAAGTTAAATACAGAAGAGTTGCAGGATATAATTTTTGGATGTTTTAAAGAAATACCTCTATTTTAAACTGAATTACATGGAATGTATTGTTTCAGGCCTCTGCCTGCCACTTTCGACACGTTCCCTCATTTTGATAACTGTTTCACTTTCACTCTCATTTAGAGATATAGTTCGGCTTATTCTACGTGTCTCAGCCGATTTGAAACGTAGTAGCAACGGTACATTAGATTTATATTCAGGACCCTGTTTACAACATTTAAAAATGCCTTTACTACGCCTCGTAAGCTGTCTTTTGTAGTATATTCCAATCCCAATGACTATCATAGATGCGACAAACCAAATAAAATTTAAAGAACTATTCATTGGGATAGGACCTTCTACTGGTAGTATTGGCTCTTCCTGGAGCGAATGATTTGGTAAATACTGTTGAATGAAGTTCCTATTGTTTTCTGTACTAAGTGATGTAAAAAGATTCCTTGATTTTGATGTGAAATGTTCCAAGCCTTCGGATAAAATCCCTACCAGGAGCATTCCATCATCCTCGGTATTAATGACTAGAATTCCTCCAGAATCCCCTGATTGTGTAAAACCTCCGAATTCGGATCCTATTGCGTAGAACAGACATTCATCTCTTGGAGACTGAAAGGTGTCAAATGTCATTGAGATGTTCTTGGCTATTGAAACGCCTCCAACAAATACCAAAATACTAATCCTGATATGCCAGAAGACTCCTAAGTTCCCACAGCTTGTTCCTG
>JAQFZX010003799.1:0-10426 GCA_034682405.1 Hydroisotoma schaefferi | reverse complement strand
AAGTTAATTAGCAGTGTAGTTTCGAGCTTCGTGTGTATTTTTCTTAAGGAAGGCCAGGGTTGCTTTCTTGTTTCCATCCAGCCTCAAGTTGATCAAAATATTAAAGTTTCCTTGGTCTATCCAGAATGAAATAAGATTTCAAATGCAAAGTCTCGACTCTCTACGAACTGTACTTTTTGCATTCTTGCTAGAAAAAAACAAAAAGTTTTGAAGCAGCATCCACCACCGATTAAAAACTTGAAAGCCAGTAAAGTGTCCAAAATCTCATCATAACAAAATGGGCAAGCAAAATACTGCAAAGTGTCAAAATTTGGTAAGATCTGCTAAAGGTTACATGCTCTTCCTGAAATAATGTTTTATTAAAAGTCAACCAACTTATCTGTTTAACCCTTCCTTGCTTCGTGATCTAACTTTAAATAAATATAGAATTATTTCATGTTTTCTGTGACTCTCTCTCATCCTCATCTTTACTATAATGAAATGTACAAACGAATGGATATTATCAATTATCCTGATCAAAAGGTCATTTGTCCGTGCTTTACCTTGAGGAAGTAAAAAATCCATTGCAAAAGTAGATACTTTGACTACTTTTCTGTACATGCATGCGAAGGTTTATTCTCACTCAGATCACTACAACTAGCATTACAGTTAGTAGTAGCCTGTACCAGGATAATATTACAAAAAAGGGTTAAGTTTAAGCTGTATCATTGAGTTTGAGTACATTTACTTTAATTGGTGCTACTTTAAACTACGTGAGTAGCAACTATCCATGAAAACATTCGAATTATGTCAGAAATGTAATTAATTTGTATTATTCTGTTAAGGTGGCCTTAACAAATAGGGCAAAGATGGCTACAGATACAGCTCACCTTGAAAGGCTTCGGATCAAGGCTAGAAATGAAATGGGAGAGAAGGATGAACTGATTCCAGATCAGATAGCTCAAGTCCGAGCTATTCTTGAAGGTATGAAAACTTTTTCTTGTTTTAAAAATGTTTGCATTTATTTCAGAGTTATTAGAAAAGCCCTTCAGAATCTTAACATGCATGCATTTATGAAGTGTGGCCTGCATTTACTTATTATATCCTAACCATAACCTAACCTGAATTACGGGTTGTTTCTGGCCATGTATATGATACCATCATTGTCACTAAGCTTATCATATAAGGTCAAGACCCGTTGTCCATGGTCCTTGTTTCACAATTTCCACTTAATAACCCAGTCGAATTCATTCATCGTGATATGTATGCAAATAAACAGAAGACCGTGTTAGAGTATTACGTATTGAGCTTATGATACACAGGGCAAATTCCAAACCATGAATTTGCTAAATGGCTTCTACACAAAACGGTCGTCAACGAATGCAAGTCCAGTTTTGACTTTAGTAGGTCAATTGGTCAATAAATCTCAAAGTATAAATCCAAGATTTGATGATTTCTCATCTGAAACTTAGTGGATTCAATCAATGCACACAATGTTTGTAAAAATGGTACTGCTGATTTATGATTTATTCAGCTAACAAAATATATTACTAATATTTCCAGCGGATGACACAGTAATGGTCCCATCCGACCGGTTTGACCCATTCCTTTTAAAATGTCTTCGGGCTCGGAAATACAATATAGAAAGAGCTGCAAAAACGGTACCCCCACCAAACATTTTACTACAGAATCGCTTGAAAAAAAACGGATAGCTTTATTGAAAACAATTGCCTTCTCTGCAGTACAAAAAATTATGCATTGTGAGACGCACCGTCCCAGAAATGTGCGATAAATTCATTCCGACCCTTCATACATCCATGTTCGACCAAAAGTTCACAGCCGTATTGAAGTCCAGAGACCCTTTGGGCAGACCCATAATATACATCCGTCCTGGTACTGTGGTACTCATTTTACTATTTGACATGTTACTCGTTTATCTATGAGATGAATGTTTATATCAAATGTGATGTTCGAAACAGGTAAATGGGACCCTCATGCCTACACCCTGGATCATGCCTTGGCCTGCTTGTTTTTAGTCCTTGACGAAGTAGCTGAATCCATTGACACCCAATACAATGGGATAGTTATCGCAGTTGATTTCAAAGGATTTAGTCTTGCCCATGCTCGCCAAGCATCTCCTTCCAGGATACAAGGGATAGTTAGCATTATTCAGGTATGCATTTGAAACTTAATGGACTTTACTATAAATTAAATGGGCTACTTCAAAACATCAAGAGGTTGTAACTTATCCTGTATTCTCTAATCAAGGACGCATATCCAGCCAACTTTAAAGAACTTCATTTCTTAAACCATCCATCCATTTTCAATATGCTTTTTGCATTTGCCAAACCGTTTTTGAAAGACAAGATCAGGAAAAGGGTAAGTCTACGGTTTATCTTCGAAAATACGAAATTACATTAAATATCTGCATAAAGATGTATCTACTTCAGTATAAAATACTCCATAAACTTTCAGATCTACTTCCACGGATATGATAAAGGAACCTTCCTAAAGGCCATTAGTCCTACAATTCTTCCAATAAGCGTTGGTGGACAGCTTGAAGAGGATGCTTATGCGGATAAAGAAATCATTGCTAATCTTCTGGGCAAAGATGAATACTACAAAGGTTTGCTACAAAACTTTTAACTTCTTAGTTCATAATACATTTATCAAAAACTCCCTGATCAAAAGAAACTAAAGTGATAAAAACTCTCTATTTAATTACAGATATGTTGCTAAACTTTCGGTGTACGTGTTAGTCAAGTCATAACCTACCCTAGGTCGGTCAAAAATTTGCGAGCCCTTCTTGCAAGCATAGACAGAGTTCCAGTTACCGCACAAACAACTCTTAAATCTGAGCAAAGTACGTTACTCTTTTCGGTGAAAGTGTCTAGTTTTCTTATATTTATACCGAGATAGATGATACTTTATGTCGTTTTGTGATAATCTATTATATAAAATGTCAATTTTAAAGCGATCTTTACATTCTAATACAATATATGACAAATGTATACAGATAAAACAAGCTTTAATTTACAGTTAAAATAATGTAAAAAGAGGAAAACAGAACATCATTTTAAAAATAAAATACAATTTATAATTATTGTTCTCAAGAATTACAAAATAACAACTCAAACAATTTTATTACAGAATTGTTTTCCATAATTAGTCAGAGCATTTATTTATAGGTAAATAACAAGTTGATATAGTACGGAACGGACTAACTCAAAGAGTATATAGCTAGAAGGCTGAATCTCTCCTGATTCAGAATAGATACAAAGGTCTGCTCACACTGAATATCTGTAAAGGTATCACATAAACATTTTAGATCACGGCCAAACTTTTTTGGGAATTGCTTTTCATGAATTAGGGTATCTTTTTGCAACTACTGGAAGTGTGTTCACAACTTGAAATATTCCCGACCGGCCGTTAGACAACTTTCACTCTAGCAGTTTGCGTCATAACATTAAATAAATTGATCACTGATTTGATAGGAAGGATGAGGTGAGGAGTGATAGCGATTGTTGCATGGGAAATGTAAACCTTTTCGATGCATAATTCGGATAATTCAAGTGCGATAGCTTACGCGAAAGTACAACGAATGAAGTACTTAAGATGACGGGTACGATTATGACTATGATCAACTTATTATGCAACCAGGGTAAATCATTTAATAAGTAATACTTTCTTTAGAAAAAAAAGTGTCAATTATTCACTAATTCACGTAGTTTACAATATAACCAGATATTATTAGAAATCCATTTAAAAGTTGTCTTTTAAAAAGTTTCAAAACTCTCTATCTAGCTCGATTCCATTCACACTTCGTAGTTCGTAGTCTGGCACAGATTCCGATAGCTGATTCCGCCCCTCCGGGACAGAATCTCCGCTTATAATCAAACTTCCAAACATGGTTAGGACCGTTGG
This sequence comes from Hydroisotoma schaefferi, assembly GCA_034682405.1. Lineage (NCBI taxonomy): Eukaryota > Metazoa > Arthropoda > Collembola > Entomobryomorpha > Isotomidae > Hydroisotoma > Hydroisotoma schaefferi. Next base: position 6,523 of record JAQFZX010003799.1, on the reverse strand, counting down.
CAATATTCTTACACTACTTATTCAGTGTATTTTCCTCAACTGTGGCGGAGTACTAAGCAACGATTCGATTGCGAAAAAATTAGAACTTCTACATAACGAGCGAACTTTCGGCTCACTGCAAAATCGTAACTGAATACGCGTTTTTAATAGAACGGAACTAAAAATCTCAGGTGTCCAGCCACAGGGATTTAAGCTCACAGCTCTCGTACGTCAGGTGTGAATGAAAGTAATTTCGATATTTCCACAAAACCAACGGACGAGCAGCATTAGGAGCTTAACTGGAGGAATAAAGCCAACGGTCCTAACCAATGTATGTTTCAAGAGTCGCTTTCTTACTCTATTGTACTTCCGAGATCCATGACAGAGGCGAGACATTCGGAAAATTCCTCAAGTACCAGCCTTTCGATCTCTCCTTCACTTAATTTCTGTTTTTCTCCAGCTTCAGCTTTCGCCAACAGTAATTCTACCGTCGAAGTTATAACTTCATATGATATTGACCCGTGAGGGTATCTAAACAAATTACGAAGAACATACTTTAGTAAGCTGATAGAAAACTTTGACCATTTCTCATAGAACCATTTAAATGTTTACCTGAATACAAGTGGGGGAACCATTATTCCTAGGTTATTTTGAGGAGAAACGTCCTGCATCTGAGCCCTCATTTTATTCTTTACTTGGTTTTGCTGCTGAACTCGAACCTCGGCTGCTTCAGCAAGATCTTTTAATGTTTGCCTATGGGCTGTTCCAGCACCTGCAAAGTGCTGTTCAACGCCAACACCGTTGGGAAGGCCTGAGGGTATGTTTTCAATACAGTTTTTACATCCAGAACATTTACAAATTCCGGAGCAGAAAATTTTCGCCTCGTAGCATTCACAATAATTCTTTAGACATCCAGAGCGTCTACAGTTGCAGCCTTTATTATGCCTTCGCTCATGTGCCTCTCCTGTCATTGAACTTTTCCCGATTTTGGGCCGGAAAGCTCCAGGATTCCTCTCTAGAACCAATTTGATAGCCTAAAAGAAGACACGAATTTTTAAAAAGGAATACAATTAAATGAAGATCAACATTTTAGACTGATTTATCTGAATCTTACCTTTTGTCGGTCTTCTTCGTGATTCAAGTTGTTAAAACAATTGTTGCAATTACATAAATGACAAAACTCTCCATTTGCAAAGCAGTCACAGTATAGCTTTAAGCATTGAGATTTTGTACAGTTACAAGGCTTTCTTGGTCTCATTCCATTAGGCTCTAGCAAAGACCTGAAGGAGTCTAAGCTGTTCTGAGCAGACATACTTTGATTCATTCCACCAAGAATAGAATTAGAATCAGTTAAAACATTTCCACTGGACGAGGAATGGGACTCAGATCGCATGGGAGACTGATGTTGCTCTGTTTTCATCTTGATTTGATTAAAAAAATTAAATATCACCAAACCATAACCACTATTTTAACTGTTGACTGTACATAACCTCTCAAATTTTGAAATGCATACCATGTAGTTTGGAAGAACGACATAGTTGCCAAGCCCTTGGGAATTCTGAAAGTTAGCTATATCAGCAGCAGTCGTCCCTGGTGGTAGTGTATAAATAGTTTGACCGTGGGAAGGTTTAGGGGCTACAGGCTTAGGTTTAATGTTAGCAGGAGAAATGGCAATTTTATTAGATGATCCCGGGGTTTTATTTGTAAGTACACGAACATACTGAAGCTAAAATTCATAAAACAAAGAGGACATGAGTAAAACGCTTGCCTAGAAACATAACTAACGAAACATAAATAAGTTAGAGGACTACGTACGTTTCCGCTAGAACTTTGTACTTGAATAAGCTTAGTCTCTCCCTATAAAAAATATACGATAATAATTACAAAAAATGAAGGCTACTTTCACATTTTAATTTCCCAAAAACCTCCACAACAGTAAACAAACCTGATGTCCACCAGAAAGAGAAACCGGTGTGAGAACATTTCCTTGTTTTAGCATAAACCTTTGTCCACCACCTTGATGCTGTTGTTGGTCACCAACCGGAACGGGCGCAGGTAAAATTTTAGCAGGGCTCCTGTTTGAAACTACCTTGGGTTTTGAGGGAGAGTTGGGAGCCAGTAAAATGCTCTGATAAATACATATTCTCAACATATATGATGGATATTTGAGTATTAAAGATTCAACTCAAAAGAGTTCAGAGCAAAGTTACCTTTCCTGAAGGTCCATCTAAAGACAACGTCCCACTTTGAATAAATCCTTGTAAAGAGTTAGCATCTAGTATAATTTGCTGACCCTGGCCACCATCAGCTGAGGGTTGAGATATGACATATTTAACCTGCTTTAATAAAAAATTGCAATTATAAAAAAATCAATCTTGTGTTTAGGAGACTAAAATAACACTAGTCAGATCCGGACTTACTTGTCCTTGTGATCTCGGGATAGCTTTTTTTGCCGGTTTACTACTAGTTATAGGCGTCTGTACGGATGTAATTGGTTGTAAAGTTCCAGTATGAGGATTGAATATAGCTTCTTGTACATTTAAAAATTGTTGAGGTACTTCACTGCCAACGTCCATGTTATCTCCACTTAAAAAGTTTTCGTCCTCGGGATTTTCTGACGTTATTACTTCTTCAACGATGTTATCATCATTATCTTCCTCCATCATTTCCTCCATTTGTTGTTCAATGGGAATTTCAACCTATTGAATTCAAATTAAAACGTGACTTTAAGACAATCAAACGCCTCTAGTATGGTTTAAAAAACTTCTTATCATTACACACATTTTCATTCATTTCCCCTCCACCTTCCCCTTCCACCTCTTCCGTATCACCGGATATGAGATTTCCCTGTGAGTCAACTCCAACAGCGTGTAGTGTGATTAGGTCATGCATTTGTCCATCCGATGTCACAATCTGAGCATTTCCATCAGCGTCTAAATGAATCTGTTGCGTTTCCATTCCATCCCCTTCACCCTCACCGGTTTGATCTTGATCCTGATCCTGATCCCCTTCTTCAGGGACACCTCCAATGATCTCTTCAACATAGTGCTGCTCTTCCATTCCCTGCTGCATTTGAGCAATTTGCTCAGAAGATAAGACGATCGTACTCCCATCCTCCGTTTGAAACTGCTGAAGCAATTCTTCCTTAAACCCTGCAGTCAAATCTTGCTCCTGCTCAGCCATCTTAGATTCCTTTCCGGTATAAAATCAATGTTTTCTATCCCTCGATAGTCGTCAAGTTACAAAATAATTCTTTCAGCGTCAGTACGCTGCATACAAACAAAATCAATAATTAATTAATCCACCTTCTCCCTCTTCAATTTTACGTAAGTCTATATACCTACAATCGGTCAAATCAAATTCACAGCTTCGTCAAAAATCTTTCCCTTATAAGTCCAAAGGGTCGTTGGTAATTAATAATAGCATCCAGTCCAGCCGGTGTGAATTTCCCTTCCTGGATAAAAAAAAACAAGGCCACAAGTTAAAAAGGGTCATTCGATAATGCCCGAATTCCAAAACCCCCTAAACCGCCTGGAACAACCCCCTGATCCCTAGTTGGACTGAAGATACAACTGTAGTTGTATCTTCAGTCCAATCCAACTACCTGATCCCCGCTTTTTTATGCCAGAATCAGACCGAAACCCTGAACTACCCAAACCCAAACCCCAACGAAAACACCAACAATACGCCCAATTTAATCACATATACTAAAACAATATTCCAAAACCCACCCTCAATTTCTAATAATAACCCCATCCAAATAGCACCGTTTCCGAACGTTCCAAAAACCCTTCCAAACATTCCCTTCTGGTCATTTTTTTCCCCACCAAAACCAGCTTTCCAAGGCCACGAAATATTCCTAATTTCTTGCCCCTTTTCCCCCCACCCGGGGCAAATTCCCAGCGCTCTTCCGTAGAGACAATTTATGTAAAAGTTTAAAACTGAAATTCGGTGAAATTTCGATTAAAAACCTGACAGGAGGGAAGAAATTGTTTGAAATTTTGAATATTTGAACAGTGGAAGGCGGCAGGGTCGAGAGAGTGGGAAATATCCCCCTGACACAGCCGCCAAATTTTTAATACCCACTCAATTCCACCACTTACCCGACAATAGGTCACAAATGGCAATAAATCCCCCACCCAACTCCGTTTTATTCAGCTATTTTTTCAAATAAAAAGTTTTTACTGAACATTTAATGCTCTCTCTCTCTCGTTGTGATGAGTAGAAGAATAACATTGGGATGAAGGAATACCAAAATGGTTCATGGGGGGATGATGCTTTGTACTTGAGGTTTTTTTACATCATTTACTTTCACTGACGCTAGAGCTTGTACAGGATCGGCAATACCCAGAATATGTTACGCTGCCGGGGGGGTTTTTTTTTGCCGGTCGCCGTAATACTAGTTGGACTGAAGATACAACTGTAGTATCTTCAGTCCAACTATCGTAATACTGGGTGTGTCAGAAACAGTTACCTAGGGGCACTATTTTATTTTCGAGAAAAATTACGGTTTTAGTGTAGTAACGTAAAATTAAAATAATTCCAAAAATGATTACAGGAGGGTTTTTGTGAATCTCCATGGAAACATCGCTAATATTTAAAATTGAAATAAAGCCCCTAGGTAACTGTTTCTGACTCACAGTACGCCACTGGGTTTGAACCCTTCCTATTTCTGGAACAGCCGCTAAGTTCAACCATTTATTCACATGGGGCTCTGGAGATAGACTTCCAGAGTTTAATCTAGACAGAAAACTTGCTCTTTTGGTAAAGTTTAATAATCCTCTCCTTATTTTAGTAGAGCAATCCAAAGCATTTCGAAGCAATCATGTCACTTGTTAGTAGTACAGGCGGAGGGGATGACTTTATTCCTGAAGACGTATGAACGGTTTTAAAGAATTATATTCTAATGTGCTCATTTTGGGTTGATAAATGTTCAAATGATCCATATTACTTTGTATAATTACAACAGGATGAAGAGGAGAGTTTCACCGAAAGGATTGCTGGACTATCGGAGATGTTTCCAAAAGGATTTAGAAATGCAGCTGGAAAAACCATTGACACTGCTGTAAAAGTTGTTCAAAGTAAGTGTATGTGACTTGAGATTATGTATTCAACCAAGCTATTAATGTATATAACTACTTGTATTGGTTTTTGCAGAAGCTTACTCCTGGGGAAGGACGGGTACTTGGATTCTATTTTCATCATCCATAATACTGGTCGCCCCTGTTCTGTTCGAGGTTGAACGATTTCAAATGGAAGAAATGCAGAAAATGCAACAACGTCAGATGCTTCTTGGCCCTAACGCCGCTCGTAGCTAACTATTACTAGTTTTTATAATTAAAACCATTTAGTCACGGTCATGTCATGAAGGAGTGAACTGTAACGTAGATTTATTTTATATGATTGAGAACTGAATGTATTATACAATTTCATCTATATGATCTTAAACCATCCTTATCTTTCCTAATGTACTTTTTTCGCACGAAATCAGCCAGTAGTCAGTGGAATATTACAATGAGAACAGGTCGATAAAAATCTCTTGTTCTTGTGGAAATAAACGGATCAAAACGCAACATTTATTTACAAGCGATATTTTTATTTACCCTTTTAAGATACGGTATACGCACGGCTTACATATTTCGGGTAAGGGTTTCGGCAGAGCTGAAGCTACTCTCATCCCACCCCAATTTTTAACATTGGAAGCCCCATACATACCCAAATTATCTCGTGGGCTGTCCAGGACATGCGTAACTGAGAGGCCTAAACTAGGGGACACCCATCAATTTCGGGCACACCCAACAAAAACTAATAAAATAAGAAAAAAGTTAGCAACTTTCAAAAAACTTTGAAACTTGTGCGACTTGATCCGCACTAATTTCCAATGACCTTAGGAACCTAACACGTTTATCTTAAGCGCCTCAGAACGCCAGGTCACGCTCAGGTCAAAAAATTACGATAACTGACCTCCACAGAACATAACCGGAAATTTTAAATCATATCAGCGCGTCATCCATGTATAGGCATGGTAATTGACTTTCTCAGAAAGTAACCTCATAAATTTGAATTCATATCAGCGTGTCATCTCATGACCTTATATGCTTATCTTAAGCGCTCAGAGCGCTAGGTCACGCTCAGGTCAATAGGTCATGGTAAACTACATATTTTGAAAAAAACAGGATACGGATCTACTTGCAACAATTTTTTATACTCTCTAGAAACAATAAGGTGTTTGAAATTGTTCAAAGACATATGCATATTCCGTATATTTTCAAAAGACGAGATTTGGATGTAGTAGCAACAACACATTTAACTCCTTATTATGTTATATTTTCCACTATTAAAGACAACATTCATTTTACTTGGTTTAGGAATAATTGGTGCTTGGGCCTCCATTCCGTTGGAGTTATTTTTGTAATGAATTGTAGCGGCGGTGGAACAAAGAAACTTCAAAAACCTTTATAAATGCAATAGATTTTGAAAATACAGGATTCGGATCTACTTGCAACAATTTTTAAAATCCGTAGAAACAATAAAATGTCTGAAA
>JAQFZX010003798.1:0-10428 GCA_034682405.1 Hydroisotoma schaefferi | reverse complement strand
AAATAGTCCTAAATACCCCAAATACCCCGGGGTCGGGGTATTTGGTCTAAATAGTCCGGGTATTTCCTTCCCTGCTCGTAGCTGATTTGCATGTAAATAAGCTGTTTAGAACTTATTTACAGAATAAATCCCTAGAGAAAGGATTACTCGGGGACAAAGTCTTTTGAAGCGGCGATGTGATGTGAAAAACGTCTAAAGATAAGTTTGTGGAAACAATATTTTTTGCTGAGTTTCGGAAGTCTCTGAGTTACTGAGTCTCTGATTAAAAGTACACGTAAAATTAGTTGGAGCAAAATGTTGTCAATTATTTAATACTGTCTCCGTAAATTTCGAAATTTAAAAACATAAGAACTTTCTTTAGGAAAGTTTTTGGCAATATTTGAATATGGAAATGTCATAAAGCTTTCTCATGTCAATGTTATGCCCAGTCACGTTTATCTAGCGTAAGATGAGTTAACTTCTCTGACAAATGCTACTTAAGGGTTCTTCATTGCAATTTCTCATATAGGCTAGACTCCGCGTGTTCTAGACGTTAGACTCCCCGTCGTGTAAGAAGTCTAGTAGTCTCACTTGTTCCACTCAACAACTCAACATCAAAGGATTCGTTTCTCTTTACTCCCTTTACTTTGTCATTACAGTCGATACAGTCGAAAATTAGTTAACGCTACAGTCAGAAAGCTTTGTTTTAATTTGTCATTATACTTATCTATCTGATGGAACGCTGCACATGAAATGAAGTCAGTTCAAACTTATACAAGTAGAAGAATTCATTTTACCGTGGAACGGTTCTGCTCTATGCAACGTCTTCAAAGTGCTCTTGGCTCACAGCTAATTGCAAAATTTCTATTTGTAAAGCGTAAATTACTCCAAGCTAGGAGGGTATTCATTGGGAAAAGTCTTCTAAGGAAGTATAACGTTCAGAGAGAATTCAACGTCTTTAATAAAGCAGAAAAGGAGGAGGCTACGTTCATTTCTGTTTGAAAGGGCAGTAATACCAGGACAAGGCTTTACCATTGAATTGCCATTTGTTGGTTGAACTCTTGTTGGCTTTAGGTAAACCATTAGAGGTACGATTTTGAAAGTTTAACTTTTAACACTATTTTTTTACGGAGAAGGAGTAGATTGAACCGAATAAAGGGAATTTGCCGTATTAAACTACAACCTCAATTACCTGAACTGATATTTGAACTCAAACGTAACCCGATCTTATTATCTGTATATATATATATGTAGGTTACGCAAAGGTTTGTGAAATTTTATTAAAAGTATTGTTTTCATAGTACAGTTTGCTGATCCAAGCAAACAAGTTTTGATAATCGATATTCCACATTTTGATATTCTATTAGGACGACAGGAAAGAAATAGCTATGAGAAAATATAAAGGCGAGAAAGCTGTGGCATCAAACCATTTTTGTATCACACAGTCTAGTCCATAATTTTTAGAAAGCCAAGGTATCATCAAAAATGTCTTGCAACTTGCAACCGGAATTATGTAAGCCTTCATATGATACAAAATCGCCGATTTGGATGTAAATCCTTCCAATTTTACTCAGTTGCTTTGCTCTATCCATTTCACAGAAAGGATACAATCATACTGCACTGACTTTAGTAGTCGTACTACTGAATATTAGGATGAAGCACAAAGAGTCTCATACAAAACTTCAGCAACCTATCCTCATCACGCAGTCTAATTTTAAGTACTGGGTACTGCTATTTCCTTCACGAGTTGTAAAGATGATATTGTCAAACTTTTGAATGACTTTCTTCAAGACGAATCTTAGGATCAGTGATCCTGCAGTCGACATAGACTCAATTCTATTCTACTCTAAGCAGTCAGAGCTCGAAAAATAAATTGATTTCGTTAGCTGGATTTCAGTTTCTTTTGAGACCATATGGCAGACCAAACCATGCAGTACTAGATATCGCTTTATACAGAGAGCGAAAGAGAGAGAGAGACCAAAATTGTATTCTTATCTTTACAGAAATTGAAGAGGAGAAAGATAGCTACATGATATTCTCTTGACATTAGGAATGATTGAGTTGAGATGTATTTTAAAATGCTTGCCATTTTCATTTTTAAGGGAAGGTAGAAAAATAAACTCTCAAAAATTATGCACCATTTTATTTCAGATACGTTAACTCTAAAAATAAATTAGCGTATAGCTATACAAGCATATCACTTTTACGACTAGAGTTCCTTTCTTCGGGAAAATGGAGAGCTAAGCAGTTTTACAACTCCCTTCTAATCAGTGTCGGCTAATTACTGCCGATTTTGAAATTAATGAACTTGTCAGCTGCATCTCTTGAACCACCGAAACAAAACTAACTACACATCTACAAACTCTGATGGCCTACACTAGCAAATAATAATTGGGTATTTAAAGATCATGATTCAAGATTCATGAGATCAACAAAATCACGTTGAAGGTCCATATATGTCGTTAATATTTAATTTGATCCTAAAGAAAGGTTAAAGAGGTTTTATAACGATGTATTTTCTCTTATGTAAAATAATGCTTGGCACAAAGGTCCTTGCATGATTTAAAATAGAGGACAAGGTTGAAACAAGTTATTGGTTGTAACTCAACTACAACTAAATCTTAAAAAGAATAGTATGGGTACAAACCTGAGTCGTAGGTGTTATCACAAAACTCGACCATCTTTGTATGAGTAATGTCCTTATGGGACGCAAGGAAGAGGACAACTTCCCTTTTTTCATTTTTGATTGGAACAATATCCAACAAACACCAGAAGGGGGTTCCGGCCTTTTTGTACAGGATAACTTCCATTTTGAGCTCTGACTTGAATTCCAATGACTTTTCAATCTGCTGTTTCTGTTCTTCGGGGGTGTCCGACCCGTAAAGAAATTTGCAGGCACACCCCTTTTGCATGATTTGGGCTCGAGCGAAACCCGTGAGTTCACAAAAGCCATCTGAACAGTACACAATTGGATGGGAGGACACTTGGGCATTTCCTAGGACGAAGTTGGAATCTGAAATTTCAAATGTTTTACCATTAATCCTTCGAACTACTTTGTTTAATGTCAACTGACTTTTCTTCCCTTTATTCCTGGTGATATTTAAGTAAATACAAAGTATTAAAAGTGCATGGCACATACTCATAAAGAAGCTGCTGAGAACTAAACTACCTTATGTTATCATTCTCAATCAACCACACCTAACCTAACTTAGCTGCTGTCGTTTTATGACTTTATTTCTCACGAAGGGATTTTGGTATCGAGACGACTTAAAGTTAGCATCCTACATCGGTTAGGGATACTTTACTACATTAATAATCTGTAATCTAATAAAGCTTGAAACAAAACTCTCAAGTCTTTTACGCTGTGTTATTTTCAGTGCAGGATAGTTTACGTTTTATTAGATAACATGAACTCTGGGAACACGATAAATCATCCTTAAGATTACCTGTTATGTAACGTAGTCTTCTTTCTATGGAAATTGGATACTTAAGCCACATGTTTATCAAAGTTTCTGGCGAACAAGGGACCCGTTCTTTCTTCACGGAAAACACTAAAGATATATAATTTCTTGCTCTATTTGCTTACATTTATGAGTTTGTGGGACTTATGGATAGATGAAACTCCTTATCGTCGTCTGGCTTACCTTTGCATTAGTTGAACTGTTCCTAATCTTGTAAAAGAAACATTTCATACGGTTCTTCTTAACTCAGATTACCCGTATTGCATGATGGAATGGGTTAAAGTCTTGCAATGCTTATTAATTACTAATCTCTCTGCTCTGTTCACTTTACAGCAAGTGTATTATTTGTAAATATTCCATGCCTATACTTCGGCCGAATTTGCAATGAAAGCCTCCAAAGCAAGGGTGAATTGTTTAAGTTACGGTGACGGTACTGTAAAAAATCGTTTGTACATCTTAAATCTTTAAATTCATCTTTAGTTAGCCTTGAAATCGTATTCTAAGCTGCTATCTTTGATTCAGAAGTTTTAACTCGTCTTTCTTTACTTGTTGGTAACTTAGAAAAGTAAAACGGTAGTCGGTTCAGTGGCTAAACTAGAACTTTTCAAGTTCTTAAATCCAATGCTATGCTAAGACGCTAAGAAGAGTAAGGAAAAGTGCTGTGATCAGCTCTCTGATCTCGTCTTCCGAAATCCCTGGTGTCATCTGCAGCTTGAAGCAAATAAGCCTACCATTGAACCAGAAGTAGCAGTACTTTCTACTTATTTGTCCAGAAAGCGGATTCCACATTAGGAGCCGCGCTTAACCTCATTTTGTTTGTGCAGATCCCAAAAAAACCTGCTTGTTGAAGCAGAAGAAGCACCCTTTGGATAGCTAATGCTTTCTTTGAAGTTTTCGTGTCTTTATTTATTAGTCACAGGTTTAATGGTAACAATCGGATTTCAAAGGGTCCTACCAGAGTTCGACGTTTCAGAAAAGCGTAGGTAATATTTTAAATGGGCTGAACTCTAAGTTTCTTTTGAAACCGATTTGTTAGATATTGTGATGTATTTATACAGCTTATACCTACATTTCTAGCACCCTAAACCCTCGATTATAAGTCGTCCTTGAAGATAAGTCACAGAATTTGGGAAAAATAAAATTGTCAGTATAAGTCGCCCTCGATTTTAAGTCGCATGTACTTTGTCAAGTATTTTGACTACTATCAATTAGCACACCGTATATCCTCGTAAAAAACTGACATAAGGGCGTCTTATACTCGAGGGATTAGGGTAGTTATAATTATTTATAGCGTATTATTATTTAGAGAAGTTTTCAGGACGAAGACGAAACAGCTTTAAAATTTGTCGTGTCTTTCGGTTTAGCATTACGAACTATCAAATAATATATTCGTGGAAGTTTCCATTTTGAAATTGGTTGAGATGTTGAGAATCTCCTTCCTGTTGCTTAAGAGTTAGACTGAAATTTATCCATCCATAAAGGCCTATTGTCTCGGTGCGGTGGTACAAGCTTTAGCTATGGTAGAGGCCCAAACTTGTATTGAGTTGATATTTCTGCTTAAACCTTTAAACCAAGTAAGTATAAGTGTTTGGATGGAATACTAATCTCAAAGATAATACAACCTAATTGAAACAACTCAGATGCCTAATCCAATTAATCCTAACGAATAGATCATTCTTGCCCAAAGGTCTACATCCACTTTCACTCAACCTGCAAGTCTTTGACCCTTTCCTTGATCCAACTCTGGGTTGATTGATTCGATGATTAAACAATAGGACAGAAGCATAGGAGCAACAAACTTTATTTACACTAAGATAAGTTATTAGGATAAGCTGGAGCACGGTACGGTCGGTGGGCGTAGATTCTCAACTAAAATACAAACTTTTACTCTTATGAACTCCACATCCGTATCTCATCTCATAGAAACCCAACAGCCTAGGATACACTGCTACTGCTTCCTTGCTAGTCTAGTACATACAACATCTTCAATCAGAATGAGATTATGGGATGATAAATTTTACTTCTTGGAACACACAACACGGAAAAGGCAAAGAAAGTTGGTGCAAACAAAAGGTATAACTCTGTCCTGTGCCTCTGGATCAATTTGATATTGGATCAAATCCCCTTATTTGTAAATATAATTTTTAAAGCTACGAAAACTTAGTGAGGAGTTTGTGAATGTTGTATAGTTGATTAGTTTTTCAGAAAGATGAGATACCAGCTCCTACTTACAAATACCTTGCCTTTATTGACGTGCAAGACTTTATTCAACAACATGTTATAAATCAAACATAATCGTTGGGTTTCAACCAGGGACACTCTATCAATTACTAATTATGACCAAATAAGAACAAATAGTAGGAAACGGAATTTATGAGCCTCAAAGCTTTCACGTTCATTTTATTTCAGAAACTTTTTCGAGTTGAGTCATACATAATTATAAATTAGATCATTAATTAGTAAATTGACTAGAGGTAATTTTCAAAAATTATTGTTTTTACTTTAAATAGAATAGCTTTTTCAGATACTATAAATATTTTAATGCATATGTGGACGAATATAACGTGAAAGTAATTGAATTGAAGCAGCAGAAATACTTCAGACCTACTGGGTGGCTTTGCTGAGTAATTAATATTGTTTAACTAACCATCTTTGTGTCTGTTAATAATAGGTTCCATGCGATATATCGTATATTATTCCTCCCCTTCGTTAGCGTTCACCTTGATAGGCAAAGAAAGCATACATACTAAAGACATTTGGAGAAATTTTGTTATTGTTGCACAACACGCAAATAGTTGTTAAATGAAAGAAAGTTTGGATTCTGTCAGTTAAAAAGAAGAACGGAATAGTAGTAGAACCCTGAAATACCTTACAAGCAGACATGCATGCGGTCAAGTTCTCATCATTCATCAATCATTTTGTATTGCTTTCTTTTTTACAACAGGTAGAAAGAAGAAACTCCAGCCACACTATCTCAGCCTCAGCAAACTAACTCATTAGCGTTAACTATAATAAACTTATAAAAATAAGGTTCTTTGTCGTTACTCAGAACTGGCTCATGATTAGGGTAAAATAAAACTAACTGAGGTACTAACTCAAACTATCTCATATATATATATTATATTTGTAACTATCTCAAATAGTGGCCCCTTTAAAAAAGCGGCCCCATTAATTACTATTAATGACTAAATAAGCCCCCTTTTATTGTATGTTATATTTAACCCCCCAGAAACTGAAAAATTAATTAGTAGCGCCGGCCGCTACTCGAGACAATACGGTAAAGCACTCTTTAGTTCGCTGCATATCCTTCCTTTGTGCCAAGTTTCCTCTCCAAAGTTGTTGAACTTTTTCGAACTTATCACTTTGAGTTAAGCATTACTTAAATTACACATGGGCCTACAGATATATAAACCACAAGCAAGGAATGGAAGTTTTGATAGTTCTGCGCTGCCATTAAAAATGGTCTTCCAATCAGGATTTCAGATGCATTCCTTTCATTTTCATAATAACTGGTAAAATAATGACTTTCTTTTCTACAATAGTTTTAAGAATGTTCCTGCATTGGGAAAAGAACCTTTTACTATTTTAATCAGCTAATCATTGTTATAAGCTAAAATTAGTGTTTCTTATGAACCCATTATTTTCATAGTGCGCTTCCCCTGAATCGAAGTTTTAAAAACATACTTGTATTTCAAATGCTAAGGTTACTGACTTCCTAGTGAAGTTGGCGATAGTTGCTTTTGGGGGTAACGCAGACAGTCTAGCCAGACTCCCAGTAAACAAAATCAATTCTACAATATTATTCTTTAACTAAAGTATTTTCCAATTAAAATATCTGAGTTTCGAATAACATCTCCCTAAGTTAGTTAGCTGTGGTTAGTTAGAGGATACGGTCCAAGTGTTTCCCAAATATCCTGCCGCTACCATACCACAACTATACTTTCATCCGCAGGGATTTTGATTTAGTATTTATTTACATTGCACATCTAAATAAATTACACACGGAATGGCATAAGGATTCCAATAAATATAGTAACAAAATCCTTAACTATCCCTTCATCTCTGTTGTCCCAATCCTGGAATGTGCTTTATCCTGTGTTTTATTTAAAATTTACACATTCAAATATCTGAGTTTGAATGCAGCACTACAGCAAGGCTCAAGGATATCCAAACAATTCAATCCAAATCCCACCTACCATCCTTTCATTAATTCAAATTTAGCAATAAAAAGGCCTACTCAAACACAAAGTGGTACTCCGGCTTTAATTACCTTAACAAATCCATAGTCACCAAAACCTACACAGAATCATTCCATACCGCAAGTTGTGACGCAAGATATGTAGCTCCTAATGATTAACTCTATCAATGATCCTGTAGAATACCTAGCATCTCACGAACTACGTTATTTCCGTGTTCTTACTCTTGTGTGCAAAAAGCTCATGGGAACTGTATCTAACGATAAAATGACATCAATCCCATTACTTCAAACCAACTCTTACACATATTATATTAAACAATGTATAAGGCATTTTATAGTCTACATTCTTCTATGTGGGCTGCGGTAGTTAAAGGGCTAAGCAAACTATTCAGAGATTCTTGCTTTCTCCACTTATTCAAGTTAAATCAATAGTAAAAAGCCTTTCATAGAGCACACAAAGCAGTCAAAAGAAATCCGAAACGGTTCCATTTCAATTAACCTTCATCAGCGGTCTTGCGAGACCTAAATTAATTTAAAGCTCACGTCATATTCACAGTCTCAATCTCAACTATTGGGGCCTTCGGGGTGTAGACAGCTATTTAGATAATCTAAATCAGTCATTTATCTTATTCGTTATAGAAGCCAGGTAACTGTATTACTAGAATAAACAAGAATACCTACGTAAAATTACTCAGCGTGCTAAACAACGCTTCTCAAAATACTAGATCCCGATTTCAAAATTTCAATCCAGAAATCTCTTGAACATGGCTAATAATAATAATCCCGGAACATTAATCAAATCTAAACATATAGTGCATTTTCTCTGCTCAGAAAGACTCTCCCAATCGTAATCGTAAAAAATGCCCAACCCAAGTCATGTTAAAGTAATCTCAGCATCGCATCCTATTTCCTACTAAATAAACGTAGTACATGTTCTACAGCTTTAGTGAAAGCCGTTTGGCAATCAGTTACTGCCTACACTTATGCTTATGAGAATTAGAGTAAAGGTTCGGAGCGGAAACCCTGAGATTGATATTGAGAACAAAGGGAACAAAGAGCTGTCTTATGTCATTAGCTGGATATCTATTTACTGTGGTGATGAAATGAACGAAGTCTTTGTTAGTTCAAACGGAGAAGTAATAAATGGCAATACAATTCGTTGGTAAATTACTTCCAGGATGCCGTATTTTATAGTTGGTTAAAAACTAAAAATAAGTTAATGAGTACAGTTTTTACGAGTCAAAATGCATTAATCTGCCTATCCTTAATATATTAATTTGACCTTCCAAGCCAAGAACATATTACATTTCGGTTACATATTAACATGTCCTTAAAACTATCACAAGATACCACGTTACGATTGATGAAAGAAGAAACTTGTATTGTATGACTGTGAGTAATATGCAGTAATCATCAAAGAGAGATTCAAGAGCATACAAACAAATACAACATTTGGAATAGCCCGTGTAGTAGCATCAATAAATACCCTTAGTTCGGTTTACTACGTTTTAATACTTAATATTTAATGGTTCTACTACCACCCTGTTTATTTTATTTAGAATGGCTCAGCAAAAACTCGTTAAATTTGTCGCTGTTTCTTTTGACCGCAAGCGATATATATTAACATACAATGTGGTGGATGCCAGTATTCCTAAGTCGCATGATGTCTTGTTAGCTTAAGTAACTCCATATTAAACTGGAAGGAAATCTCAATGGGGTTCTCTTGTTCTGTGAAAAGGTTTCAGTGGCTTGGATTGATTACTGATTACTAATAGAATAGAATAAAACCAAACCAATGAACAAAGTTTAGCTAGAAGAGATTGCGGTCACTTACTCGGCTGGTAATCTCATCCTCGTAAATTTCAGCTAAGCGCATCACACAGTAATCAGTGGTTGGATATTGGATACGAATAATGAATAATGCTAACGGATACGGGTGCCCACTAGGCGGTTGTAATGTTACGGAGGGAGTCTACCTAAAGTCGAATCAAAATCTACAATTATAATACGATGATTATGATGATAGCGAGAACATGATGGAATTTCTTGGAAACCATTCGGGTCCTTTCCAACATGACAATTTCATTATGACTCACGGTGAAGATAAAAGCTGAACGATGACATTTTGCCTCTTTATCCCTTTTTATTTGTCTAATGAGAATGACTGAAGGGACTAACTGAGCTGTAGTAAGTAGCTTATCAAAATGACCAGATTGACATTTACGAAATTACATACAGCCAATAGTTAAAGGCACTTTGGGTATTAATATGCATGCGTGAATTAAATTCAGAATTCTATACTGTAAGGCTAACCCCAGGTTTGCTCTCTTTTTATTCAAAGGTTATGCCATATAGTACAGTGAGAGAATACATTAACATAACACATCACAGGAAACTACCGCAATGGCAGACACTTTTATCAGCCTTCCAATACATATTTTGTCCTTCTTTTCTGCAAATAATTGGTATTTTTTAAATACTGAATGTCTACATTCTTTACGTTTCCTTCAATGCAATGGCTCAATAAAGTTTATTTTAAACTCTTTTACAGGCAGTTTTAACTAAATTTAACGTCCACTCCACCGTCTTAAATTTTACTGGTTACGGTTTACGTGTTTGTTTTGGGATATTAAACACCGAATTAGAAGCCGGACTAGGACAAAAAAATGAGTGTGGGAGGGAGATGATAATACTCGGATGCAACGGCTGTCTTGACCTTGCCTTGTCTATGAAAATGTAGGAAAAGGTTGCATATGAATTGTAGAACCTCCGCCGTGAAAGCGTACAGAT
>JAQFZX010003797.1:0-10429 GCA_034682405.1 Hydroisotoma schaefferi | reverse complement strand
AGCGTCAGCGTCAGCGTCAGCGTCAGCGTCAGCGTCAGCGTCAGCGTCAGCGTCAGCGTCAGCGTCAGCGTCAGCGTTCCGATAAGGTAATTAATTCTGGCAATTTTTAGGGGTATTGACGTTGTTTGTAATTTTACTAAAAAGGACACGTTTTTATTGTGTATTTTAGGATCGTCGGATTATCTAACACTTGGTCGCGATCGCGAAGTAGGAACCGCATTCTTATCTTGGAGGAATTACCTATTTGCCAAATAAAGATGAACAAGGAGGACGTAACTGAACCTGCGTCCAGTTCTAAAGCTGCTGAGGAGAAGCCTAAAGAGAGTGGCGTTGGCGTATCTTCATCGGATTCTGAAAATGACAACGATGATCTCATGAGCCTGGGCAGTTCTGATGAGGATGACGATCCAGACGAAACGCCGATTGGGAACTACTATTTCGATATTTCAGAGCTTAACGAAGTGAAGGCAAGTTTGGGCAAGAATGCGTTAGAGGAGACCATTGAGGAAATGGAGTACTTGGAGAAGATTTCTAAAAATGCGAAGCGTACTGAAACGGAAGTGCCTGAGATGAAACCTAAGGTATCTCAGCCAAAGCCGGCTAGACGTAAAGCTTATCAATTCTTGGATGATGATTCTTCGGATGAGGCATCGGATAAAGAAGATATGCCTGAAGGAAGTGATTCCAAGTGGAAGGCCAAACCAACTGATGAAAAACCAAACAATACTGCAACCGATGATTCTTCTAGGAGTACGAGGAGAAATGTTAAGTTGAATGACGGTTTTGAAAGTTCAGAGGCTCAAAATGTACTGCAGAAACAACGATTAGCTGATTTGAAGTTTGTCAAAGAGAGGAAGGTGTTAATCCCCTTATTCTTGGGGTACCTCAGGAGTTTGAAGGAAAACTTGGTAATTTATATTTTTGAATATTTATTATGTGCATAGATCGATTCCAAAAATTAATCTTTATCATATTTGGTCTGTTATTTTAAGGAAAATAACCCAGAAGAGTTCTACTGTTCTGTCGAAGTACCTCCGGGTAAAGCTAAAAAATCAACTAGGCCAAGGACTACGATGAACTTTTTTAAGAAGCCTACTGATGGACCGAAAGACAGCAGTTCTGCAGAAGTACCATTGGAAAGCAACGATAAAGATAAGAATCCATCTCAGAATAAGAAAATATCTCCTATAAGACCGTCAGTCCCCGCAGGGGACATTTCCTCTGACATGCCGGGCATGAGTAACCAGTACATTTCCTCTAATCTACGGGGTACAACTAGTCCCTTGAAAAAGATTGATGGGTTCCGCAGTCGGGAGGAGGAGCATTTATTTTTTGAAACTTTACTCGACGATGACAAACAGGATGCTAGGTCTCGGTCTCAACCTCATCCAGATAGCAGTTTGGCGAACTCTTTTCTGGATTACGATCAAGCTAGGATACAAGCAGAAAGTGATAAACTTATGAGAGAGTGGTATGAAGAATTTAATATAAACTTTTCGGCAGATCCTGATCCTGTCTCTTCGACGTTTGATGATAGTGTTCGACCGTCGACGTCTAGTAGTGGTGATGCAAATAAATTACTCATAGAAGAAGCTCAGCGGTTAAAAGCACAAATGGACGAAGATGCCAAAAACAAAGCGAAAGAAATCGGTGTCAGTAGTCTAGATTTTGATGATTTAGTTAAATTAATGGAAGCAGGGGATTTCGGGGAAGCTGTGTCTCCTCGTAAAAAATATTCTAGTATGAAACAGGAGAAGCGCTGAGTGACACTGATCAATTTTAACTTCCTATCCAGTTCCTTTTTTAATTAGCATCTTTAAGAAAAAACTTAAGGTTAACATCAAACAGAAATATTTCAAATGAACTGGTGCAAAATAAATAATCAAATAGGGAACATTTATACTATTATGGTTAATTTCTAATAGTTTATTCTGATAGTTTCTTTTTTTGACGATAAAGACTAATTCCACAATTAGAGTCATCCGAAAGTTCTATCATCAGTGATTTATCAGCAATGACAATAGCTATACAATTATTTTTAAGAATGTAATTTGTAGTAATAGCCACTGCACTGGCCTAAATTAAATCTGAGACCAGAATAAACGGAACGCCTCACAATAAGCTACTACTGTAAAAAAATATCCTTTCTTTCTCGTTAGTATCGTATCCACCCAATTAAAGTGGATTTAGGAGTATGCGGATGAGTTTCGATTAAGTAATACTGACATCACAGACTGGCGTAGACGTCGCATAAAAAATACTTGCAAACGAACTAGCTTACGGAAATAATACATCAGACCAAAAATTAAAAGTTTGTGCAAAAAGATAGGCTAATTGTCATTCCTTTAAGTATGCAATGCTAATTTGCTACTAATGCATAATGGACAAAAAAAAAGCACTTACAGTCCTCCTAATACCATATTACTCTTCCCTGATTGACAAGATCCTTCCTTCCTCATAAGTAGGCAATTAAATCTGACTTCAAATCTTGTTAAAGTTTAGGATATAATATTCAGATTCTTAAACACAAGCAGGGACATACGCACAATGCAAGATGAATCTGCCTCTGTCTCCATCAGAACATTCGAAAGTTTTATATTCTCCCTTCCTCGATTAATGAAAAAGTGAAAGGATAAAATCTAAAACTAGAAGAAATTAAACAATCAGTTAATTACTGTGGTTTTAAATCGATTTCTTGTTATTTATTAGTGGGATCTCATCCTTTGCAGTGTGGCTAGATTGTTGGTTTGACTCATCAACTCATCCATAGCACCCACCCAACAGCTACAGCAAGCAACAACGCTGAGTGATCATGATCAGAGCTTAATATATCGCTTTCATGAATCAATGAATATCACTTGATTTCTACTATTTATTTCGACAATAATCAAATCAGCAGCAGCCATGCAGTGCAGATTTGTTATTTACCTGTAGAATTATTAATCCTTAGCTTTCTTAAAACAAACAGTCATAGTCATTCATAATCATAGGAGTGCAGCCGCTATGTTACAGAGATTATTGGTCATTTTAATGCATCTGCTTGACTTAAAAAGACCCAACAAACTTACGCACTACATACATGCGTGTTATTGCTTTTTTTTGTTGCATTGATATTATCAATGCATGACTTTTTCACTTGATTGCTTAAAAAAATAAGCTGCGTCATCACAACTCGGAAGGATCTATGATTATTATTGCATAAACCAGAGTAATTAACAAAGGTTACGGTTTAACCGACTATAATCCTACCTAACCCTAACTTCCAATTTAACTAACCAACTCTTCTGTGGAATGCAATTCTTAGAAAAGAAGGTTTTAACTATCGATGTGCGTTAATTTTTTTAAAATAATTTAGGTCTACAGCCCTACCTATTTCCGCAGTTACCCTTATATAATTAAGCGTAAAGCTACTTACGATGAGGACGGTCCGTTTATTCTTCAAACTTCCGGCATATGTGATTAAGAATCTAATTACAACTTTGCTTTGCATGGACAAAGTAAAGTAGAGGTGCATGATTTTTCATAAGAACTGTGTTAAACAGTAAAAGTGTTAAGAAGTGATCGCTTCTTATGCCATAAAATCTTAATTTATTTTTCTCAAATGCGTAAAAAATTCAGCCAACCCTAGCATTTAGCTTTTTCTTACCAGTTTGATATGATTAAAACTTAACACAGGTTTAAAGCAAGGGAAAGATTGAGGTGCTGCGTTTACAAAGAAAAATAGGGACACATAATTACTATTCCTCATGTAAAAGGTATTTCCATTTAGCCATATTGTTCCCTTCTGGTGTAAATTTAGTTTGATGGGATCATCAGTGTAAATTGTAAATTGACAAAAGAATACCAATACTCAAGAAATGTTGAATGCTGACTGACGATGGCAAATGTGGATTTTTTTAACTAAAGACCATAATATTATTAAACTCATCAAAGTATAAAAAGTGTCCGAGAATAAACTTGCTGAGATCATCGTGTATTTTACAAAATAACAAGACACACTTACTTTATTCTTTTTCTGAAACATCAGAAACACAGTTTCCCACAAAACATATTTATTTATTCGCTATTTGTGTGTGTACCAGTTTTTTAACTAAAACCTTCATGACAGAATCCGAATATCATTTCATTTTTAGTCCAAAGCTATGCACTTTCATCGCTTGAATGCTAAACACGACCTGAAGCTAATTTATCCGTAAAAAACCTTACTAATGTAAAAAAGCCCTAAGTAGTTTAACTTCCTGCTGCTACCTAATGCAACTTGACGAGAATGTCGTGTAAAAGGCTATTTAACCAGAATAGAAACTACAGGACAGATTGCATTGCATGCTTTGCCTAGCTTACATGAAACTAAAAAGTCAAAGTTTTATACAGATATTACTTATTACTAATAGACACTTTTAAATCGGTTTAACGCGGAGCAAACGGTACTAAGAAGCATCCCCAATCGTTCCTACCATTTACTCTTGTACTTTTTAAATTCTGACAGACCAAGAAATAAATCCTGAAGAAAAGATAGCTAACTTAACTTCACACATGAAATTTAATAAAGCTTTCTGGCTTTAGCTTTCTATAGCAGATGGTTGGTCATTTTTTGATGATTTTATATTTTTAGAATTATATTCATACTTCATAGGCCGTATCATCATAAAAATGGTTTATGAAATGATGATCCCTTTACTAAATAAAAGGTACGTAGTACTTTACTTTTATACTATGAAAGGTAAACTAAACTAACTAAAGCCAAGGATCTTCTTCATTCCTCTCATCAACTTGAATCTGTCGGTTGAAAGCTTGTCGTTCTTTGTTCCCATCCCATGTTTTGCTAATCTAAATCCTGAATTGATACGACTACATGTAAAAAGCATAACTTACTTTAGTAGTAGATCAGTTTAGTAGTAGTTACTATTTGTCCACGATTGTTGAGATATGCCAACAAAAATGAAAACATAATTATCCTAGTTATGATAAAACGCTTTAGCGTAAGCCTACCTGAGACACCCAGACCACCACCACCTATAGTTAATTTAATACTTGGGGGACAATTTGTGCATTACTTTTTCACTTTCGTTCATTCAACCAACCATCTCATCAGTTGTTGTAAGGAAGGAAGAATGGTTAATGTAAAAATATCCCTACAACCGCTCTACAACAATGCAATTGCGATGGAATACAAGATGCTATTATTACTTATCATGATGATAATATGAAATTTGTACCACATACATAACTACCAGACCTTTTAGCAGGATAAGTACATTGTACAACATGTTTTAACCCTTTTTTAACAAAGGGATGGGATGCATTTTCATGTTTTACAACCAAAATAACTGTAAAAGGATACATTTCCGATGAAGATTGATCAGTTGTGCTAAAACTTCCTTGAGAAGAACGTTACTAACTGCAGAATTGATTCTGATAGAAAAATGTAGAGCTTTTCTACTATTTAAAGACGTTGAGTTATAATTGTCGAGACTTTTTTAAACTTTGGGTAGGCTGATTGCAGGAAGGAGAAATTTATCATGGAGATTTCAAAACTAGTAAGTGTTCAATATTTTATTAGTTGTAGTTTAAAGCGTTTTAGCGTTGAGAAACTAAATGGGATTCTTATGCAAGCTTATACACAGTCTTTCACAATATTTTGCAGACCAATTCCCGAATGCATGCACTATATATGGGTGTGTCAATATTTTTAGTAAGTTTTAAACTTTCTTTTACAGGTTTTCTACATTACAACCCTAATATTTGCCTATATTCTTTCCGATTATGAAGTGGAGGGTGGCTGGGGTTGGAAAAAGGCAAAGAAATATCCCGTGAAGCCGTTATTTGGGATTGGAATAGGTTTCCAGAAAGTTGTCAAGTACAAGCCGGTCTTGGTATTTCAAAAACATAAGCACCACAAAGTAAAACATGGCTGGGGAGGTGGAGGGGGACATCAAGGGTGGGGCTGGGGTGGTTGGCAGCCTCATGGTCATGGACATGGGGGCGGTGGGGGTTGGGGTCATGGGGGCGGAGGGGGTCATGGGGGTCATGGAGGCGGAGGTCATGGGGGCGGAGGAGGTCATGGGGGCGGAGGGGGACATGGGGGATGGGGTAAGGATTTTAAAAACAGTTTTCAAAAGACTCCAACTCCAATTCGTCTTCAGTCGATGAAGGGCGTTGGAAAAGGCTTTTTAAAGATATAATAAAATAACATGTTCTAAATAGGTCATCAACAGGGTTGGGGATGGGGCCACAGTCCCCAAAAGGGACACTATGGCTGGGAAGAGGACGGCTACGATGACCACGATGGTCACGAAAGCATGCAAAAGACTAACTGGACCTTGCACAACAGCTACACCCCTACCCATTCCAACGATCATAAAAACAGACAAAATCAAGACGACCATTCCAAAAACCACAAGCAAAACAACGAAGCTACAATCCTAGCCCACAATTTGAACCCAAGGGGTCAAACTATTGCCAATTCCAACAATCCTGAAGGTCGCAGTCAAAACGGTAATACAGGTTATCCCCCCAACCCGCAACATCTTCCGCAACAAAATAATCCGCACAGCAAATACTTAACGATTCCTCTAGAAGTTGTGCCACCGCTTATTGAGCCTATTATGCCTAATGTCAGAAATTACAATCCTTATGGTACAACGATACAAAAAGGGTCAGCATCATCGCGGAGACAGTCCTCTCCATTCAATATTAATCTCAATCCTGGGTTTTATTCCGCACGATTCCCAACTTTTGACGAGTTTAGGTCAAAGTATGTCGAAGAAAGTGACTAAATACATTGCATTTATTTACCCAGCTAGGAACGAAGTTGTATATTGTTAGTTTGTTAGCTATTTTTTATTAGGATAAACTACACGTAATATATTTTTGTATTTTTCATGAATCTTGAATAAAAATAATTATTTCACTAATACCATATAAGAGGTAAAATAAAAATCTAGTATCGCTGATAGAATAATGCAAAGTTTTCAGTATGATTTACCTGTTAACTATGCATTAATTATTTTAATTACAAGCCTCCTTTCTGCATAATTATGCATTTAAAAATGCCTATGCTTGACCATGCAACGCTTCGGTTATAAATCCGTTATCTTACGACGATCGTGCCGAGCATTTCGGACACATTTCTACAATTTTTGACAATTACCTAAATAAAAATGACATCCTTCTCCAACTTAAACCTTCATTAATTCACAAACTGCAATCTGCAATGCCCAAACTCCAACCAAATCTTTACATCACGCTTGTATAGTCGGTACAAAATACGAAGATAACATGTATGCTTTTTTTGAAAAGGTGGATCAAATACTGAATAAATGGTAGGTTGGTTCGATCCATGCATCTATTTTACTATTTTTCATCATAAAAAAAGGTTTTTTACATCAAAAACCAAGCATTTAAAAACCTCAAAACATTCGTCTCTCGATTCATTCATTCATTCTCATTAATTTGACAAGACACCCACTGTATTGCCATTTCTACCAAAACCAAAATCGTACAACACGAACGAATCATCAGCGGGTTTCAGCTTAATCCTTCTACATTCACTTCACATACAGAAACAGATCACAACTTAACCCTTTTTGCCCACTAAAATATCTACTAAATACATAATAAACCTGCTAATTACTAAGTTAGTGTTATTAATGATGATAAACGAGTTAATTGTAGCTAATGTAGGCCTATTTTGATCTAAAACTCGATGTCAAATCCCCATAAGTTGCTTGATAAGCTTTAATAGTTAAAATGTTGGTGAAAAACATCACAGCCCTTGTGACAGTATTTTGTTGTTTTAGTGGATGGCTTTATTTCCTCTATCTTTTAAGTGGACCCGATGTAAGGATTTTTTCATAATTATATGACAATTATGACAAAAATATATGAAAAATACGTTAAAAATCGCAAAATTGTTTGATTTTTCAGGAAAGGATTCACTTCCCTAGGGACCTTTCTCAACTAATTGAACTTAAATCCGTGTTAGAAGAATATGCAGAAGTCAAGGCTGCTTACACATTACTATTTTTCTGTTCGGCTTATTTATACAAGCAAACTTTTGCTATCCCTGGGTCAGTATTTTTGGTACGTTTTATATAACACAAAATTACATTATACCTGGTTTTTTTTTTAGTTTTTAAAAACTATTATTTTATTTTATTTTAATTAATTGTGTAGAATCTTCTGAGCGGAGCTTTATACGGAAATATACGGGGATTCCTCCTAGTCTGCATCTTATCCGGTTCGGGGGCTTCATTATGCTACATTTTATCCAAGAACTTCGGAAAAGCCATACTTATCAAGTACATTCCAGAAAGAGTAAAGTATTTTAAGACGATGGTGTGTAAAAAATAATAAAATAATGCCAACTTTATTGGGAACGAATGCGCTATACTTTCTTTGGGTTCTTTTAACTGTATTTTGTATTTTTTTCAGGTTGATGAAAGTCAATCAGAAAATAGACTTTTCGGATTCCTCATCAGCTTAAGAGTATTTCCGATGACTCCAAATTGGTTGATAAATATATCATCCCCCATTGTAGGGGTTCCCCTTGGGAGTTTCTTCCTGTCTGTGCTATTGGGTAAGGTCAGAATATTGGAAAGGTCGGGATTATTCTGAAAAAAAACTTTTAAAAAGAACTTTAAAGAATAAACGAGGTGGATTGGATACTATTTATAGGTCTTGCACCCTACAACTTCATAACATGCAACGCTGGATCAGCGTTATCAGAATTGCAATCTTTGGATGATATTATATCCTGGCGGATTGGTTTAGGGTTGGGACTGCTTGCCTTGGGTATTATCAACCCTGTCAATATCTATCGTAAAGTTTTTAAAGTAAAGACAAAGGAATAGAAAGCTGCTTTAAAGTGAAGTCTTTGATTGTGACTACGAAACTAAGTATTCTTTAGTTTAAGGGTTATCAGGTTGTGTAGAATGCATTTGGTGCTTGAGATTAAAAAATGACCCGTGATTTTATGCACGATGGAATTGTCGCTCTTGCTATTTATTTGGCGAAATGAGGTATTATTAACTGTAGATGATGTAGTTATTGTTGTCTGAAATCCGATATTTTATTTCTGTGCTATATCGTTATATACAAATATGCATTCTCATAAATATGTGTAGTTCAATTGTGTGACGATTTGGGTTGTTCATTCATAATACAAAATTAATACGGATTTCTAGCCTTTCTTTCGTATTTCAAAGCTACTTCCATGGATTTAAGCTTTTAACTTGCTTCGGGTTATGGGTAGTTTCCGCAACGGCCAGGCAGAAAATGTAAGAAGTGGCTGCAAGTCCGAGACTGTACAAACTACGGGATGAGAAGCCCCACACGTTGTATTCCATTGGCATGGACAAGGCCAACAAATCTATGACAATCATTCCAGCTCCAAATAGACCCCAAACGTTCCAAGCGATGTAGGAAATGTAGGCATGTGAAAGCAACGCGATTCCAGTCATTAGTTGAGTCAGAAGTACAATATAGTTCGATTTCTTCAGCACCCATGCAGTCATTGGAATAAGGGATAGAAGGGTGTGCACCTAGAAGAAATGTTTCCAGTCAGGTCACAGGTCATGACTTATTAAAGCTACCAAACTATGATTCCCATTTACATGATTAATGGGACTGGGAAAGTGAGCCATCCAAGTTTGCGTCACAAGTGAAGGATATCCCACTACGACGGTCATCCACGTAAATAAGAAATGGTACTGGGTGAAGTATTGGGCCATTTCGACATTTTCATCGTTTGTATCATCCGTAAAGAACGTCCAAGCTAATTATAAAATCTGGGGTGTTAGCCAATAGGGGGATTTTTTAGTACAATGTATTTTTTCGTATAGACTCACAAAGGGCCAGAAGACCAAAGAGATTAGAAATGAATCCGAAGATGAACCAAAGTCCATTGTAGACAAGGCCGAAGATGGAGGAAACGTCTTTGCTATTGTAAAGATCAAGTAGGCCGTAGCTGCAACTAAAAATAGCTATTATTTGCAAGAGGGCCAAAAGTACATTATTAGTGTTGCCCGATGTAGCCATTTTTTTCAAAGGGGTCCGTAGTAGGACAGAATAATTAAAACTGATTGATTATCTGCAAATTATGCAAAAGTACTTATTTTTCTGTTCGTGGTCACTCACGACATAAATTATTTGACGTGTTGTCAAGTGACCTTTGGTTGCTTTGTATGTCTATGAATGTTCAAATCGGTATGTCCAAGGCCATTTACAGTGGGTAATGCCCAAGAAGGCAAGGACATGCTTTTTTTTACTGGGTGAGGGGAACAATAACGGATGCAGTACTTTTTTAATGCAGTACTTTTTTTAATGCAGCCAGTGAATATTTATTTTAATTGCATGCAAAATCTATCGATATATTATTAAATCAGATCCAATTGAATGCTTCTTGATGCAATACCAAAATCTTCTTTAG